>CAUZXS010004891.1:10000-125000 GCA_963585895.1 Sepioteuthis lessoniana
TTGTCCGATAGTGAACGTAAAAGCACGACTGGAGTTCGGACTCGCTTACAACAATTACGCAAGTCCAGCGCTTTAACTATTACATCACGAGGACACTTCCGAAATCCCTTTTTCATAAATGTAATATAATATACATGACGGGAATATGACGCTTATAAAGCTTTGTTTCTCCACTTTGTTTCTCTCTGAAACAATAAATCATACAAAACGGCGTGCGGAATAATATTGTGTATATAAAATTTAAATATATAATACTTTTAAAAAGTAGCATAATGGCTACATTCTGATTTCAAACTAGAATACCAGAGCCAGAATTCAATTTTAAAAAGACAATTTTCTTTGGTAACAGATTAAAGATTTTTTTGTTTTGTATTTCAAGGCAATTCATTATATTTATTTTTTATTTTGAAGTGTTTAAATTCAAATTCTGTATGATCAGTTTGGTCTTGCAACAACGGAAATCTTGCTGATTGGAGATGCAAAGTTAGAAAAAAATTTAAGCTCGCTAAGATTCGTTAAATCTTACAGAAAGATGACTTGATTATTGTTTATTGTTAAAGACAACTTACTTGGTTCCAATAAATGTGAACACAGTCTCTTGTTTAGCCGTCTACAGACATTAACTTTTTCCATTAATTTAAATAGATATAGCTATCATTATTCTTGTCTCGTGTGATGGATCGCGAAGACCTCTAAACATTCTATTGAGTGCTGCAAAGAGCCAAGCCTATAAATGCAATAAGTTGATCACAGGATCGGATGCAAAAATAAAAAAAAAAAAAAATCGTTTCTATTTTATGCGTTCCGTTTTTTTTCCTCGTGGTTTTACTGCCTAACCTTTCCCTTCACTAAGTTTAAACAATAAGGCGAGCAATGATTATTCCATCTTGGATGTTACTTGATTTCAGAATAACAAGAAAGATCAATGACTAGCAAGATAAAAGCCGTGATTAACACTTAACAATGAAAAAGAAAATCATTCGATGTAATAAGGATGATTTTTAATTTATACTGAGTTGTTCTTCGAGAAACAAAAAATTCATGTTGGAACGATATAATTTTACTTGATTCCAAAACTGAAACAAGCGTAGTCAACTTCTTCATTTTCAACTTATTTCATAGAAGTGGACATGAGCTCATCATGTGATGTATTGATTGGTAATCAAAGCAAGTCGGAAACTGTCGTGTTCAATTCTCACTGGGTGGCCTGCACTTCTGACCTTTTACTAAGCTAAGTAAGTGAAAACTTTTTCATTCACAAATTAAAATCATGTAGCACTAAATGGTACCAATTCTATTTTTTATATAAGTTTTCAGAAGAAAAATTGCTTTATTCACTATTAGTTTAATTATTCTATTTATTCTGAAACTTATTTTAACGGAGATCCAAGTCATGAAATTCTTCATTTTGACACAATTTTGTTATTCTATGTGATCGAAAAATGTTTTCATAGGATTGAGAAGTTATTTCACAATCAACCCATGTACTTCATTTTGATATTAATCTTCTTGTTCTATATGGTCAATTTTGTTTTTCGTATTGAAGATCTTATTTGCCAATTCATCTTTATACATCATTTTGATACAATTTTCCTTATCTATCTGATCTAAAATTATTTTTATAGCATTGAAGACATTATTTCACAGTTAACCCACGTACTTCATTTTCATACTAGATTCCTCGTTCTATGTACTCTAAAATTGTCTATATATGATTAGAGACCAAATTTATCAGTCAACTCCTGTACTTCAATTTGATACTAGTTTCATTTTTCCAACTACTCTAAAGTTCATATCAATGTATCTTTGGTAAAATAGTTTTGATTATGGTCCTCTGCTTGAGGATTTTTCTAAGGATATGAACATGAATGTTTTTTTTCTTTTTTTCCCCCGAGATTAAATGTTTTTTTAGGGTCGATAATGATAGAGAACTACAACTAAAATCGGGATCGGTGTTGCGAAAAGCTTGCTCGTTATGAAGCGGAAACATCCTTGAATAAAAACTGGCGGAATATTGAAGCATGAATAGATTGAGATGATGCGTTGATTAGACGGACAGTAAAAAGGAATTTAATGGCTTACGAAAAAAGCAAAAAGTCGGCTACAAGTAGTGGCGTAGATCATTCTAGCAAGAAGGCAGCGAGTGATTTAGAATCTATCTTCGTTCGTTCGTTTCAATCTGCTTTCTATTGCGGTTGATATGAGAGAGAGAGAGAGTGAGTGAAAGTGAAAACCAGATTGAAATTTTTACGACTGAACTTTGATAGAAACTGGGTTTATTAATTCGCCATGATGGAACTCACATGCATCAAATTGTCCCTTACGTTAACTCTCAATTTATCGTTTAAATCAGTCAATTTCTCAAGATCGGTAGCTTTAACTATCTCATTCAAGTTTTTCATATTAACTATTATATCAATATTAATTTATCCTTATTTCTGTGCATGATTCCTTACCCATCTTATCATCAAAACTGTCGATATTATGTTAAACCACTCATACGCTTTATCAATGTGAATTATACGCACTAAAAATGCTGGTTATCAGTTAAAAGATGCTCATTTGCATGATGATTTTTAAAAAGATTAAGTTCTTATAAAAACTTGTCCAATGTTATATATATATATATATATATATAAGAAAGCAGTAAAACTGAATAATCCAAATAGGTGAATTTATTGTGATGTACAGTCGACGTTAAATGTTTCGGTTTCAATCACCATCATCAGGACTTTGATATCAGGAAAATTGTTCACACAGCTTTCTTCATACTGTCAAATTTATATATATATATATATATATATATATATATATAAGCTATAGCTTTGTTTATAATTTAGTCATGAAAGAGGAGTTTCTGAAAAGCAAATGCCTCCCCTAAAGTCCTTTCGGGTGGTTTTGATTTTAAAAACTTTGAAACTGCTAGAAATAGCAGAGCAAGAAATATGAGGTAAATAGTTCTTTTAATTCTTATTGCGCTCTGGCCTGTCGGCATTCTCGCACATTAATTTATCCAACTTTCGAAAACAAATGCTTTCTCTTTGTTTTTATACCATATCGTTTTTCTCATTCGTATATATATATATATATGTGTGTGTGTGTGTGCAGTATAATAGAAAGATACTAATCAAAAGCAAATACCCCCCTCATGTATGTAATCAAGCAGCATCTCCGCGATGAATAGAATGAGGCATAAGGCAAATTTTATTGTAGAATTTGCTTGTTTGATCCCAGAATTGTCCTTTTCTGAGCACATACTTTTATAAAACATTCTTAAACGAATGCATTTATTTAATTTTATCGTATATTGCTTTTCCCATTCGTTGGTATATATATATATATATATATTATATGCAGCACAAAAGAGTTACTTAGAAAAAGTAAAAATACACCCTCTCATATATGCATTTTCCCTTCTGCTGTAGAATTCATCGGCTGCTTTTCTGCAAGAGTGTCTTGGGTATGACACTGAACAATCTGATGGTGAGGTAGCACCTGATAGGGTCCTATCAAAGAATCAAATAGAACTAAAGTTTAAAATATAAGTGCATTTGACATTGAAACTGTACTTACGCTCAACTGAATTGTTTGAATTAGAACTGTTTGACTAAAATGAATAGTTTGAAATAGAAATGTTTTGACGATTAAACTGTGTACTTATGCTAACCCGAATTGTTTAAAATAGAAGTGTTTATTTGTATAAAAATGGATTCGGCTTAAAATCACCGACAAAAGTTGATATGCCATAAAACCCAAACAAACACTAATCATCATGAATGTATTTAACCAACCCCTCAGGTACAAATAGGATGTGACACAAGGTCGACTTTTAAGCGCAATACAGCTGGTTAAATTTCTGAGTTTTCCTTTTTTTATTAGTTGCCAAACCAAGGCTAAAGACCACAGCCTGTCCAATTATTCACTCACATCTGGGAGGTGGACAGACGAATCCGTGCCTTTTCCAATGAACCGAATAGAAAAATCATCTTTCAGGATTTAAACTTGGATCTTCAATTCAATTTCATACAACAACAGTTGTTACGCTAAGGGCACTCCCCATGTAGCTATATACGAAAATATGTATGTCCCCATGGCAATCAATGTTTGGTGGTATTGTAAACCAAGCCACAGCGAAAATTGAAAAAGGCAAACATAGTATTATTAGGGACAATTAAACCACTCTGAAAATAGCGTTTATTAGCATAATTTACCTTTTCAGCAGAGAGATTATGATAAGGAGCTCAATAATCCCTAAGAACATAGGGATTACGAAGACAAATTTGATTAATTACCAATTGTTGAATGGAGGTTAGTAAAAAGTGTACAATCGTGTGTGAGCAGGTTCAAAGACTTAAAGATTATGTTTTAGAGAGAAATTAAAAATAATTACTTTCCCTTCGCAATACCGTCTGCCAAGGAAGAAATCCGAACTCTTTAGCGAATGTTGAGATGAGAATAAATTCTAAATGTATCAATTGGTCTCCGAGTGAAAAATGAGTTATTTTAAATAAATTATATAATCGAATATTAGTACTTTCTAAGCATTTCTATTTCTGCTTCCTTCTGCAACTTATTACAATTACAAGTATAGGTAATCCCTGAAAATATTTTATCCATAGCCTGGCAAACAATAAACGAAGTGAGCAGAAGAAAGACCACAAGCCAAAGCAAAACTTAAAGCAGCAAACCAACAAGAAAGAATAAAACTGTGGAAACAGCTTTTCGAAAACTTCCTTGGAAACCCACCAAAAATAACGCATGAACCAATCACCAGAATATTTAGCAAACAATTAGAAATTAAACTAGGACCGTTCACACAAGAAGAACTCGACTCGGTTCTCAGAAAAATTAAAAATAGGAAAGCTGCAGGGCTGGACGAAATTCCCCCGGAAGTATGGAAGACCAGACAATTCGACGACATACTGCTCCGACACTGCAACGCAGTATACAATCAAAATCCGATAGATAGATGGATGAAGGGATGCATACTCCCCTTCCCTAAAAAGGGGGACCTCGGATTAGCCAAAAACTACCGAGGCATAACACTTACATCCATAGCTGCCAAAATCTACCATGCCCTACTACGAAACCGAATAGAACCCAAAATCGACAACATACTTAGAAAAAACCAAAATGGCTTCCGAAGAAATAGATCCACGACCTCACAAATATTAACCATCCGCAGAATCCTTGAAGGTGTACGGGCAAAGAACCTACAAGCGACATTAATATTTGTCGACTTTACCAAGGCTTTCGACTCCATTCACAGAGGAAAGATGGAACAAATCCTACTAGCGTACGGCATACCTAAAGAAACCGTAGCGGCAATAACGATTCTCTATAGAAACACTAAAGTAAAAGTACGATCACCGGATGGAGACACAGAATACTTTGACATTGTAGCAGGAGTACTACAAGGGGACACACTGGCCCCGTACCTCTTTATCATTTGTCTAGACTACGTACTTAGAACATCGATTGACAAAATCAAAGAGAATGGCTTCGAACTGACGAAGAGAAGAAGCAGAAGATACCCCGCAACAACAATTACCGACGCCGACTACGCCGATGACATAGCGATACTGGCAAATACACCTGACCAAGCCGAAACACTTCTTCATAGTTTGGAATGAGCAGCAGCAAGCATAGGCCTCCATGTTAATGCACACAAAACGGAATATATGTGCTATAACCAAACGGGGGACATCTCCACTCTAGAAGGAACCCCAATTAAACTAGTAGACAAATTCACGTACCTAGGAAGCAGCGTCGAATCAACCGAAAAGGACATCGAAACGAGGCTAACAAAAGCATGGACAGCTATCAATAGGCTATCGATTATATGGAAATCAGACCTAACCGATAAAATGAAACGCAGTTTCTTCCAGGCAGCGGTCACATCGATACTGCTATATGGATGCACTACATGGACGCTAACAAAACGGCTGGAGAAGAAACTAGATGGCAATTACACAAGAATGCTGCGTGCAATCCTGAACAAGTCCTGGCAGCAACACCCCACAAGACACCAACTGTACGGCCACCTGCCCCCTATCACGAAAACTATTCAAGTTAGACGAACCAGACATGCAGGACACTGCTGGAGAAGCAGAGATGAACTCATAAGAGATGTACTCTTATGGATCCCCACACATGGCCGCGCAAAAGCAGGACGACCAGCTCGAACGTACATTCAGCAGCTATGTGAGGATACAGATTGTTGTCCTGAAGACCTACCCAGAGCGATGAACGATAGGGAGGAGTGGCGAGAGAGGGTCAGGGATATCCGTGCTGCCAGCACGATATGATGATGATGAGGATCTTCCTGACGCCTGTAGAACTTCTCATCAAACATATTGTCAGCGGAAAACCTACCGACAAAGTGTGTATACATTTTGCAAAAAGTATTTGCTGAATAGATATATCAGTCATATTAATTTATTCAACATTCTGTCAAAAAAAGTCAAAAAAATTAAATAAGTATTGACGATTTCAAAAAACTCTCTCTCTCTCTCTCGCTCTACGAATATATATATATATATATATATATATATATATATATACATGGGCGGTTGAGTCATAAATAAGTTCAGTTATATTAAAGCATAATTCATTGATGAATGATTTTACCGTGAATTAATTTCAAATAATAATATAGTTACTATATGTTACCGGGACATTTGCCCAGCGGTTAGAGTGTCAATCCCAGGTCGAGTCATACCAAAGACTTTAAAAATGGAACTTGATACCACCTTGCTTAACACTCAGCATTATAAGGTACGGTTCAAGGGTAAAGTGGAGCAATCAAGGGAATGGAGCTATCGAAAAGGGAGCCTTCGGGTCACCCTCGACTATGGTCGCTAACTTTAACTTTATATCTAGTGTAGATTCCCCTCAAATAAAATCAGCTGGATTCGATCTTAAGAAGTTTTACGCAAAAGTTTTCTCTTGATCTTCTTAAGAAAGCCTTTTCTAATTTAGAGCATTTGGTACTATTTACCCAACCCCTCCGTTCGGGAAGGATATGACACAAGGTCAATTTTTAAGCGGAGTTTAACAGGTTTGAATTCAGAGTTTTCCTTCTCCTAGACTAGTTGCCTCACCAAGTGCTGAAGAACCTAGTCCGTCCTACTATTTACCCATAGCTGGAGGGAGAATAAGGGGGTTCATACCTTTCCCAAGGGTATTTGCCCGAAAGTGAAAGTAATAGCGCGACTGGAGTACGAACTCGCGTACTACGATTCTGCAGTTCATCGCTTTAACCATTACACCACGAGGACACCCCTTTAGAGCATTTGGTAGAGAACGAAACAGAAATAAATTGGCGCAAGGTCTGGTGAATATGATAGATATGAAAGAACACACCAACCTAAATTTGCCGCAGCCGAATGGGACTGAAAACACCTCTCTACAGAGATGCATTCAGTGTAAGACTCCCATAACGAGTGTCCTAGATATAACACTAAACAATCTGGCGAGGCTCCAGTAATGCTGGAGCTTTGGGGAATGCTGAGTACCCTTTCAATGCCATCTCTACCAGGTTCACTCTAGCCCAGAGTGGTAACACCTGATAGGGTCCTAACTATGGGTTAGATAGAACTAAACTGAGTAATTTTACTACACTGAATTATTAGAAATTAATTGTTTTTACATCTAACGGTGTGTTTAAACTGCATACTTATGCTAAATGGAACTGTTTGTAACGTTTAAAATGCGTACTTATGATAAATTGAACTGTTTGTAACGTTTAAACTGCGTACTTATGCTAAATGGAACTGTTTGTAATGTTTAAACTACGTACTTATGCTAATGGAACTGTTTGTAACGTTTAAACTGCGTACTTATGCTAAATTGAACTGTTCGTAACGTTTAGACTGCGTACTTATGCTAAACTGAATTGTTTGAAATAGAAACTTCTTGGCATTTAACTGTGTGTAAACAAAAACTATACTTATACTAAATTGAATTGTTTAAAACATTTGTCAAAATCACTTTATTTGGCATTAAATAATCCGAAAATGATTGATATGCAGTAAAACTAACTAACGAACGAACCAACAAAAACCTTATATTTTTTTCCTGTGGGATTCTTGCTGAATGTAGCTTTGCATTATCATGAAGAAGAATACTATTTCTCAAATTGGTAAGTGGAGAGTTTTTTTCTGAGAATATTCTCGAATACCTGTTTCAGTTGTTAAGATTATGATTGCATCGAGTATCTGATGATGGTTTAAAAACACAAAACAAATAGTTTTGTGGTACTATTTACCAACCCCTCTGCTCGGGCAGGATATGACACAAGGTCAATTTTTAAGCGGAGTTTAACAGGTTTGAATTCAGAGTTTTCCTTCTCCTAGACTAGTCGCCTAACCAAGGCTGAAGAACCTAGTCTGTCCTACTATTTACCCATAGCTGGAGGGAGAATAATTGAATTCATACCTTTCCTAAGGGTATTAGTGCAATGTGAAATGCAATCGGTCTCGTCCAGGATTTGAACTCGTATCGCTGCGTTCATTTCCTACGGCGATAACGACTACACCACGTTTTGTGGTGATTCCACCGTACACCTTGCATAACTTTTTTTCATGGCAGCGGAAATACATTTCATTTCAAACGTTTTTATAAAAGACCCGTTTTCCGAACTCTATAATGACATTCTTGCGAGACAAACCATTTCTATTTTCTGAAAGAAGATTTGTCGCTATGGATATGAAATATTCTAAGAGTATAAGGAACCGCAGCTTGATTGCTTGCTTACTTTTTCTGTTTTTTAAAAGTGGCGGTTGATTGGAATGTGTGGAGATCAAGTGCTAAACTTTGAGTAGTAATTCTCACGTGGATTGCATTCTATCAATTCTCTTGATTGAGGTCTGATGAAGGTTCTGTCTTGATTTATCACTCAGTGACGAATCACCACAACAAAACTTAGAAAACTAATCTTAGATTTAGCGGTCAATAATGACAATTTGGACATAGACACTACAAACTTTCTGTTTCTTAAGAGCTTTTTTATTCCTAAACTTTCTCAACATTATATGTCGAACATGCACTTTCAATTCCTCCATTTTAAAGGCGTGAGATCATAAATTGAATTATGGTGCACACTCACTCATTACTGAAAGAAGAATGACTGATGAAGGCACTCTTTAATCAGGTAATTTGCGGTTGCGTTTTAAAAATTAGTAGTTTTAAATGCGTAGTTACAACTTGTCTTTAAAAAACGGAAACTATTTATAACTCAGTCTTATATATATATATATATATATATATATATATATATATATATATATATATATATATGTGTGTGTGTGTGTGTGTGTATGTGTGTGTTAATGTTGCTACTTTGCATTATTTCCATTGAGCTGTTTGTCCATTCGTTAACAATCCTCATAAATGACGGCAATAAAAACTGTATTATGCTGGAGTCGTATGTTCACCTAACCTAAACTTGGGTAGCACATCACACACAAATATAAAAAGCTGTGGACCTGTCCTTATATATATATATATATATATATATATATATATATATATATGTGTGTGTCTGTTTGTGTGCGTGCATATGTGTATGCCTTGACGTTTATACGTACGCAGACATCTTGTCTGTGTTTTCTGAGGAGTGTTACAATAACGTCTGTATCAGATGTGGGGAAAGTTGCTGTATCCATTCAACTGGTCAATGAAAAGTACTGAATACCATTTACCATAGATTAGCTTCTATACTTGGAATACGAAATCATTCTTCCTCGCCAGAAAAGCATTTAAATCAAAATAACGTAAAAGAAGATAAACTCAAATAAACCTTTAAAAAATTGAGAAACGACTGGAGGAATAAAAAAGGTAAATGGCTTAGAAAAAAACACAGAGACCAAAACAATTATTCTCTGCCAAAATCGAAAAAAATGACTTAAACATTTTCCATTATCAATCCTGACAGAAAAAAGAAGCGATTTCTTAAATGGAGAGAAATTTAATAAACAGGAACTATTTCATCTAAAACTGTGTGTCTTTTGCTGAAATCTTATATATATAGTGCAGTACAAGGCTGGAAGTATGGAGTGCCCTGAGAATATAGAACATAGGAACAATGGCGAAAAAGCCTAGCCAACGAAACTCTTCAATTCCTTTTGTATCTTTAAAAGCAACTGATATGTATTATTATGAAATAGCCTCTAACCACACCATCATATTCCCCGAGAGGAAGTAGAGAGGTTTGTCAGACAAGTGGGGACAGAGTACATTTTCGATTTAAGCAAGCAATGAAAAAGTTTACGTTTTGGATTTTAGCCCTTACATTTTTATACTGAACAACAGTGTGGACGTGTGTTTTGATACCTAACCTTTTAGAGACCCCTTTTTAAGAGTTTCTATATCTTTTTTTGAAAATGCAAGAGTTTCCACTTCCCTATAAAGGATGGTTTGGAAACTCAGGGAAATTGCTGACCAGAATACAAAGTAGGTATTAGTATTACCACTTCGAAATACTGCTGAGGTATATATTGATGATGTGGCAATAAATGTAAAACATTCCTTCCAGTAGTACAAATTGGTTCTCGACTTGATACAGATGGCAGCTGCGCGGTAGTCCTGCAAAATGGTTTCTGACAAGAAAGCAGATTTGGTCCATTGATTTTCTCGGTGCATGAAAAATTACACGTATTGATGTTCATCGACACTTTTGAATGTTTACGGATACAAAACAGTGGATTCGTTCAGGCTAACGGTGGATAAGGCGTTCCAACAGTGGCGATAGTATCGTGAGCGACAAGCTCTGTTCATCCTCCAACTATATCCAATATTATCATGCTACTTTTTTAATAGTATATTCATAAGAAACATATCTCCATACCTTCCAGAAGAAGACAAATGAATTTCCTGTCATTTATGACATGAGGTTGCGTGTCATTTAAAGACCAAGAAAGGTCGGTTGGTTGGTTGGTTTTTTGGCATATCAACCATTGTGGGTTATTTAATGCCAAATCCATTTTTATACAAATAATCTGATCTATTTAAAACATTTCAGTTTTGCATTCGGACACAGTTTAATTGTTAAAAATATTTCTATTTCAAGTTATTCAGTTTAGTCAAACAGTTCTAATTCAAACAATTTAGTTTAGTATAAGTATAGTTTTTGTCCACACACAGTTGAATGTCAAAACTGTTCTTTTTCAAACAATTCAGTTCAACATAGGCACCCAGTTTACATCTATTTGACCCATAGATGGAACCCAATCAGATGCTACCACTCCGGACCAGAGTGAACCTGGGAGCGGTGGCAATGAAGGGGTCCTATGCATTCCCCAAATCTCCAGCATTACTGGAACTTCTCCATCAGATTGTTTAGTGTCATATCAAGGACACTCGTAGGCGGGAGTTATTATCCCAATTCAGACATGCAGTTGTCGTAATCTACAGCCCCAGCTGACCGTGCCAATCAAGGGAGATGGCAATTATTATCTTAATAATCAATGCATAAGTCTTCATTGAAATACGATATAATTATCTCATTCTATTGATAGAAAATTAGTCTGATGGAGAGGATAAGATTTTTCGGGAGGTTAGTGCATCTTGTCACTAAGCAAAAGGGATAAAAGCTTTTCTTCGGGAAAGACATAAAAATCAATGATATGGTGAGTGAATAGTCCGGATTTAAATCCAAGCGAAAATTCATGATGGATTTTAAAAAATAATCCATGAAAAAGCTGCATCCACCAAAGATCTAATAACCATCATCCCGGATAGTTTGAACCAATTTTATGAAGAATATAGCTAGATATTAGTGAAATCCTTTATGAAAGAATTTAGGTTGTCATAAAACCTTGGAAAGGGGCAACTGAGTATCGATTCTTTTTTCACTGAGTTCCGTTATTTTTTTTCGCCAATATTTGGTTATTTCCTTATGCAGGTATGGTTGAAGAACTACACCCTTAATTCAATTAATTTAATATGGCGTGTTTACGGTATATTTTATGAAGTCAGATGGTTTAGATATTTAAAAAATTGTATTCCGTACTGTTTGAGTTTATTTACTATTAAATATATATATCTTTTAATAATGAGAACATACTCTAAATGTGCTAATTCACCAATGTTTTTGAGGGGTAGTTGCTTTTAACTCACCAACTCGTAATCAGCTCTTTCAAGGTTCGATGAAAGACGAACAAAGCAGACAAGATATTTCTGGTGGTCTTCATCACTGCAATAAAAAATGCCGGGGCAGAAAGTCCTTAAACGTGTTTTTCTTTCCCTTGTTCATAGCCGGCGAAAATGAATTACCTCTGGTGATGACAATTCGGATAGTTGCGTTGTGGATTCGTTGAATGTGGATGGAAAGTAACAAAAACAGGTTTTAAGCATTGGGACCTCATTGCTTTATTATCTCCGTTCGGTCACAGAGGCTATGGAGTTAAGAAAAAATGGATAACTGGCTCAACGTTTGATCTAGCGTCTTCGTTCTTTGGGAAATAGGGCTCATCTCATATCTTTGGCTCGTTCCTTGTTCCCCGTACACGCAGACGTTCGTCTTCTCCAACCCCACCCCCGAAAAAGAAAGAGAGGCAGAATTACAAAATCAGACGTTTTATATATTGGGCTCCAAAAAAAAAACACCCCATTCCCACTTTTGCATCGGGTGGGAGACATCGTCTGACTAGCAAGCCGTAAACACTGATGGTCAATTATTGGTGATTTCCGCAAGACCCGGTTCGGAGTGCTAGAGGTAGAATATTGTCATCTCATCTTTCTTCTGGCGACTGGCTTTTTTAAATAACCTGTCTATTTACGCCTTCCTGTCATACATTAGCGTAATTGGTTAGAGTGTTCGCCAATGGCCCGGGCGACCTGTTTCAATCCCAGGTCGAGTCATACCAAAGACTTAAAAAATGGTACTTGATACCTCCTTGCAAAACACTCAGCATTATAAGGTACGGATCAAGGGTAAAGCGGAGAAATCCAGGGAAAGGAGTAGTGCCCTCCCCTACACCTGGTGTAGTAGTTATCGAAAAGGGAGCCTTCGAGTTACCCTCGACTACGGATGCCAACAACTAACCATTAGTATACATTGTCCACGATTTGGGTTTTCTTGAAATGTTTAGGAGGCATTACTTTCGGAACGTCACTAGTATTATGATTTACACTGAAGGAAGGTGAGATTTGCACGTTTTTGTATTTCACTACTTTTTCAATAACTATAACTTATATGTTCCCCCTCCCCGTTTTTTTTTTTTTTTTTCTCGCGTGAATATAAACAGCACGTGAATTTGTAAGCGAGAGTACATATAACTCGTTTGAACTGTTTCAAAGCGGATGAAAACACGATCATTTTTATTTTCCATAAACCAACCGGACGTGACTAGAAAGCTATATTAGCGGCAAATGATTCTTTTTGTCTGGAGATAAACAAATGTAAATCTGAATTATTTTGAATGTAAAATAAGTCGACTTTATTGGAAAAGTTTAGACATGAAGGTGTTTTAAATAAATGAATTATAATCAGAGGAAAATAGTCACGATGCTAGGTCAGTCGGTCAGTCACTTTTCCACGATCGGAAAATGTTTTTAATCACAAAATAAGATTAAAAACAAGTAGAAATAAATACTTCAAATGCATAAAGTGTAGCATAGTCACCAACGATTGCTTTGTAGATTATGGTTGGTCATATGATTGCAGAGGACAAACGCTTAAATGCAAGTCACCTCATGAGTGAATTTCTAACTATGCAGTAGAGTTTCGGCTTGCTTGGTTGTATACGCCAGTAACGCTATGTCATCGGCGTAGTCGGCGTCGGTCATTGTTTTTGCTGGGTAGCTTCTGCTTCTTTTCTTTGTCAGGTCGGAGCCATTTTCTCTGATTTTGTCGCTCGAAGTTCTAAGCACGTAGTCTAGACATGATAAAGAGGTATGGGGCTAGCGTGTCCCCTTGAAGTACTCCTGCTACAATGTCGAAGTATTCTGTGTCTCCATCCGGTGAATGTACTTTCACTTTGGTGTTTCTGTAGGGAATTGTTATTGCTGCTACGGTTTCTTTTGGTAGGCCGTATGCTAGTAGGATTTGTTCCATTGTCAAAAATATTTCTATTTCAAGCTATTCAGTTTATTCAAACAGCTCTAATTCAGCTAATTCAGTTTAGTATAAGTACATATTTTATTTACACAGTTAGATGTCAAAACAATTCTATGTATAATAATTCAGTTCAGTGTAAGTAGAGTTTCAATGTCAAAAACCGTTTCATTTCAAACAATTCAGTTTAGCATAAGCACGCTGTTTAAATGTTATTACAGTTTAATCGTCAAAAACATTTCTATTTAAGCTATTCAGTTTACTCAAACAGTTCTGATTCAAACAAATCAGTTTAGCATAAGTACGTGGTTATTTCTATTTAATCCATAGATAGGGCCCTGTCAGGTGCTACCATTCCGGGGCTAGAGTTGGCCTGCGAGCAATGGCAATGAAGGGATGGTCCGCATGCCCCAAAGCCCCTGCACCACTGGAACCTTACCATCAGATTGTTTAGAGTCATATACCGGACACTCGTTGGGAAGGGTCTTACACTTCTGCAGAGGTGCAGTCGGTGTATCCTACACCCCCAGCTGACTGGGCAATTTAAAGTTGACATGCCTTTCTGAAATTTCCAGCCCACAATAATACTGTTCTCTCGTCAGGAACTCTCTTCTGGGAACCTCCGCCGTAACGCTTAAAAAATAACTGTAGCGTTGCAATAATAGAGTCAACATGTTAGAAAAACATTTCAATCACAACTGCCCGATGTTAACCATTTTACCCTATGATAACAAATTTAATGGCCTGGCTACCGATGATAATAATTAATAACGCCTATACACCTGCAAACTTAAATACCAAAGAACATTCTGTCGAACCCTATGTAAATAAAGTAATATTGGCCGAACGTATTTGAAGGTGACCCGAAGGCTCCCTTTTCAATGTCTACTACACCGAGGTTTTGGGGAGAGCGCTACTCTTTTTCCCAGGATTGTTCCACTTACGTTTGATCTTTGCCTTATAATGCTGAGTGCTTAAGAAGGCAGCATCTAGTAGTAATTTACTAAGCATTTAGCTCAAATGTGGCACAAGGCTGGATGAATGGGGCACCGAATGAGACTCGAACTCGCTCTTGCAGATTTGCTCGTCAAACTTCCGAACCATTTCACTAACCAAGATACCCAGGTAGATCAAATACCATGTTTTTAGTCTTTGGTATGGGATTGAACCCAGGTCTCCTGGGCCCTGGGCAAAGACTATATATATATAATATATATATATATATATAGAGAGAGAGAGAGAGAGAGAAACTAGAGGTTTTTCTCTGAAGTTTGAGTAACAGCAAGCTTTCAGGACTTCTCTTAGAATCCAAGCTGAATTTAATCGTATTCTGGTCTGGCTGATTTTGATTCTTCAACCGATCTCCAGTCTCTTTTCCAGGATTTTGGTGACTGTTCCAAAGGATACCAACCACAAATAGTATCACGACGTCAACTTTATTTGCAGCAGATTTTTCAGCTCTCTGGATTGCTCCATTTATTTTTCTATCTTTTCGCTTTCTTTTATCCTTACACTGGGGTCCGCTCGAAAAGCAAAATCCATTAAATGCCATGTTTTTTCGTTTTGTTAATCAACATACGTTCTGGTTATCTGGCTGAGATTTAGCAATCCATTTGTGTCTCAAAGTCCAAGAGAATTTTATAGGTCCCATTTAGAAGGACAGATTATGCTTTGAGTATACACTCTTTGTTGGTATGACAAAACATATTCTGTTTTTTAGGCAAAGCAGTTTACTATACATATCTTAATTCTAAGTTCATTTCATGATCATTTAGTTGCTTTTTTTTACTATTTTTCTGTTATTATAGATAGTTTTATTCCATCAATTTTTTAAAGGATTTTATCACAACAGTTTGATAAATTTTTACTTTTTTTCTATGGGCTTCGCATGTGATTTAAGGGTTACCGAGTTAGACTAATATTAAGTTCGTTTTACACTGAGTATCTTATAGTTTTAACTTTGTGCTAAAATAAGCTAATCTTTTCAATGATTTCTGTAATTTTCCTAGTTTTACTCCATATTATTGTTTCATTTTATTCACGACACTTTGGACGGATACATTTGTTTTGTATTTTTACTTTTATGCGTTCCTCACTTGATGTAGTGCTAAATGATTTAGGCTCGTAGACTACTATTCGTTTCTTACTGAGATCTCTTACTTCAGAAGCAAATAATGAATGATCACAATAATTTTATGAGTTTTACTTCGTATAATTATTATGGAAGTATATCACAATACAAAAAATCTATTCAAACTCCGGATAAATGGGATGATCAGTGGCCAGGAATTAATGAAACATTACTGATAAAAGAGTGTTTAAGATGAATCGAATTTCATGATATAACTTGAATTATCATTCACTTAACAGTTCATCTAGAAATAACTCAAAACCTTATTTTTAATTTTCTTTTCTTTTTTGGAATAGAAATGCCATTCATTAGAGAAGAAAAGATATTTAAACATTAAACATAGACATTTTAATTCTGTTTACATGTGATTTTAAAATTTGAGATCATTTGAACGAGAGTTGGTCAGTTTATTTGATTACAAAATTATTTCAATGTTTCTCTAACACCGTGTAAATCGCAAATGACATCATCTTTTTTAAACACCCTGTTTAATTTTTCCTGATAATACATGCAACTTTTAATTACTAAGATAGGGACATTTTATCCTCTCAAAGAAGGTGTGATAATGATTTGTTGTTTTTTTTTTCCTCAGATGGTTGAAGAAACATTTATTTATCTTTTGTGTGTGTGCTTATGTCAGTCTTTTTGTCTTTAATACTTTTCTAAAAAATATAACAACTGACTCACCTGAGAAAAAAAATCTTGAGATATTTTCTAATGCTTCAGCCGCATAAAAACAAAATCGGATATTGGGAGTTTTCAAATATGAAATTCTTACCTGTAAAAGAAAGAAATATTAAGTTTAGAATATTTTCATTGATTTATCTTTTTCTAAGGGTATATTATACGTTTAAGATACTACAGATTAAATGTCTGCTAATCTACTTGTGAAAAGTCTGAGTCCAATTATTCTTTTTCGAGTTACGGGAAAATAGTAGGGCAAACTGAACTCTTTAACCTTGGTGTGGTCACCGGTCAAGGAATAGAAAAACACTGAATTCAAATTTGTTAAACTCCGCTAAATTTATTGACATCGTCTCGCATCCTGCACCTGCGACGAGTTTTGCTATTTGCATTTCTATCATATATTAAAACTGCGAGTAAGAAAAGTTTTTGCACAAAAAAGAGTGTTTGGTTCTGTTTCTTTATTTAATAACACATCAACCTTGTTGGGTTATTTCATGCAAAATCCATCCTTCTAGAAGAACAGTAATGGTACTATTCAACACATAGGTGAGAGGATAAGGGGATTCGACATTTCCCACGGGTCTTTGTTCGAAAGGGAATATAATAGCGTGACTAGAGTTTGAACTCGCTTACAATGATTCTGCAGTCCAGCGCTTTAACCATTACACCACTAGGATAACGCTCTCGGTTCAGTTTTTTTGTTTGATTGCATATCAATATTCCGAGGTTATTTAATATTCAATACAGAAATATAATAGTGATACTTTTTAACCCACGGCTTTGGGGATAAGGGCGTCCATACTTTTTCCAAGGGTTTAATCCAAAAATTGATTTAATATCTCTAATAGAGTTCGAACTTGCTTACTGCACAGTTGCAGTTCAACACGCTTGCCACGATGCCACCAGGACTCCGCATACATAAAAAAACAGCTCGATACTATTTTGGTAGAGCAAATAAAGAACTTATAAATAGCAGAATTATGGATACTATAAATCCGTTTCTTATATATATATATATATATATATATATATACACATCTCGACTTAATGACATCCTGCTGATGTAGAGGGATATATATATATATATATATACAACTCTACATTAGCAGGATGTGTCACAAGGTTGAGATTCAAGCGGAATTTAACTGGTTTAAATTCAGTATTTTCCTTGTTCGAGACTGGTTGCTATACCAACTGTATTAGAGCTATATGAAATGCAAACAGTCTCGTACAGTTTTTTTTTTTTCGACTAGGACCACCTTATTCATTTCCTACTACGGTATCCATTTAACCGATAACTTCAGTAAGTAGGATATATGACTAACGTAATGTCAGCCGGGATTTGATTCAAGCTTGAAGTATCTTGGGTATCGAGCCACAATGAAGGGTTGTAATTCAACGGAACAGTCAGTGGATTACTAAATATATATATAAAGTTTGATTAATTTATTTATTATTAATCTCATCATCATCAACAACATACAAAAACGAGATGTCTTGGATACGATACTAATCTGTATCCAGTCGTGAATCATATCAACCATTGTAGGTCATTTAATGCAAAATCCCTTATATATATATATTAAATGTATAATTTCTAAACACATTGTTAGATAACATTTTTAAACGATCCTGGTCTCATTTTATTCGCACAGTAAAATGGTTTTATTTATTTCAATATAATACGAATACACTGTTAAATAATTTAACAGTTTTATTTCAAACTCTTCAATGATTGGTTTGATTTGGTTTTATGGCATATCAACCATTCAAGGTCATTTAATGTCAAACCAATTTTGAGACATATAAACATTTCTGGTTCAAACAGTTCAGTTTAGCATAAGTACGCAATTTCAATGTCAATAACAGTTCTATTTCAAACAATTCAGTTTAACATAAGTACATTTCAGTTGTATTTTACCCTTAGGGAGAACGCTATCAGGTGTCCTCGTGGTGTAATGGTTAAAGCGATGAACTGCGGAATCGTAGTACGCGAGTTCGTACTCCAGTCGCGCTATTACGTTCACTTTCGGGCAAATACCCTTGGGAAAGGTATGAACCCCCTTATTCTCCCTCCAGCTATGGATAAATAGTAGGACGGACTAGGTTCTTCAGCCTTGGTGAGGCAACTAGTCTAGGAGAAGGAAAACTCTGAATTCAAACCTGTTAAACTCCGCTTAAAAATTGACCTTGTGTCATATCCTGCCCGAGCGGAGGGGTTGGGAAATAGTATCAGGTGTTTCCATTCCGAGCCAGAGTGGTCTTGAGAGCGATGGTAATAAAGGAATACTCAGCATTTCCCAAATCTCAAGCATGACTGGAGTTTCACCATTAAATTGTATAGTGTCATATACCGGTCATTCTTAGGAGGGAGTCTTACCTCTCTGCAAAGATGCAGTTAGTGCATTAATCTACCCGAGCCGATTGGGTCAAGTTTTGTATAAGTACAGAGTTCTTGTGTGAATTCTGAAAAAATATTACAGTTCATTTGGTCATTTTTAGTACAAGAGTCATACAGAATACAAGCTAACTCAATTGGGTTTGGGCGCTGAATATGAGACTGAAGTGGATACACTGATGAAGTTCCAGTTCTGGAGCTCTGGGGAATATGGAGTACCCCTTCATTGTCATTACTCCCAAGTTAACTTTGACCCAGCTGGTAACTGTCAACGTCCTATCTTTTAGGATTGGATGTGAATGATTAAAACTAATTTCATCCAAACAAATGATGATTATTATTATTGAATAAGAATAGTAACTTGGAACCATGATTGTGTATAAATTATAGAATAAAGCTTAATGCAAACAAATAATTATAGACAAATAAAAATATGACGATTTTAAATTGCCCTAGAGAAATGAAGGTATAGTTATTATAGGTACACATTTACAAATGAGATAAAAGTTGTTATTTAATAACATATAAGTTGATATGCTGTAAAAAATAGAAATCAAAAAATTGATTTTCAATGCCGACTCAATAACCCTAACAGAGAGCTTATGCACACGAATATACTGAAAGATTTCCTCTATTATTTGCGAAATGACATCAAAGCTTCGAAACTAGTTGGATAAAGTACAGATAAAACTCATATACACTGAATGATGATAGCATTGTGTATTCTTTTCTCATACTTTTCATGGATCACATTATAAGCTTTAAAAGGTGGAAAAATCTTTTGGTCAAAAATTTATGAATGCTGGATTTCAAATGAATTATTGATTTAATGAAAATTTGATTGATAAGATCAATCTATATCCTTCAACAATCAATAGATATTATTTTATTTATTGTTCGGCAGTTTGATTGTTAGCTAAGGTCCCTAAATCCTCTAAGACAATTTTTAAGCTAAATAAGACGATGAAATGTGTTAACGGATCACATGAGTATTGATCAAATCTCCAATTTTATAAAACAGAGAATACGGAAACTTGTATTATAATGAAAGAACTTAATTTCTCTTTATGCAATCAATAAGTAACATCATCCTCTTATTTCTTTATCTTATGATGGCTATTTGATGAATAATGGTTACTGATCCTATGGAACAAGTTTTAAACCAGATCGAACAATGAAACCTATCACTTTTTTTAAGAACTCTTATATTATAAAATAGGGTTTAGATCATATAGGGGGTGTCCTCGTGGTGTAATAGTTAAAGCGATGGACTGCGGAATCGTAATACGCGAGTTCGTACTCCAGTCGCGCTATTACGTTCACTTTCGGACAAATACCCTTTGGAAAGGTATGAACCCCCTTATCCTCCCAGCTATGGGTTAAATAGTACCACTACTGTTCTTCTAGGAGAATGGCTTTGGCATTAAATAACCTAAAAAAAGTTGATATGCCATAAACAAAGAAACCAAACCAAACCTTAAATTATATAGAATAAGCAAGTTAGTATCAAAATGAAGTAAATTATTTTTTTCTCTATAAACAATATTCTTCATCGGATTATTCACCATTAAATGTTGGACTTTTTAAAGGTTTTTCATTCCCATTTTTATTTTATTATTGAAGAAAGTTCCTGGTTTACAGAAAGGAAGCTGTGGCGTAATGGCTAACGTACTGGACTGCGACATCCTAATATGCAAGTTGGAACTCCTGTGGAGTTATTACGTTTACTCTCATACCCATGCGAATTATATGAAACTACTTATTTCCCCAGCTATGGGTTCAACAGTACCACTACTGTTCTTCTTCAAGCATGGCTTTGACATTAAATTTCCCACGAAGATTGCTTTGCCATTAAGCCCTATCTTTTTGTACCACTTGTACTCAGCAACTTCAATTTGCTCAGAGGATGAAAAATACCTTTTAACGCTTTTTTTTAATATTGACAACTACCAGAAATCTGAGGGTTTCAAATTGATCCTGAAAGAAACTTGCGTATCAAGATTGAAGTCAAGAGTTTTCACCATTCAATGCAACTTTGGCTAAAAAAAGAAAACAAGTCTTACAAGAAGAATTCTGCCGGAGTGTTGGTTGATTGTTCGCAAGGTTTCACAATACTACACCGAATTAATCTTCATTTGGCAGAAATTCCGTGCGAATGACTTTTGCGACCCAAAAATCTTTTGAGCGTGATTTCACTTATTTATTTATCTTTTGCGTGGAAGAAACAGTTCAGAATTTCCTTACTCTGCGAACTGACTCTTAATAGACTTAAACTAAGTGTTATCTACTACCGAATATGTTCGAACATACTTCTATCATAGTTTTGCAATTACAAAAATAAACAATTAAGGACAAAGAATACTCGTCAAAATTATTTATGATGATAATGATTTACCATGATTCCTCTAAAAAGTAAAAATAAAATATGATGTTAATACTAAAATGTGTGGGGGAAAAACAGCAACGAAAGACATAGCACCGACATATCAAAAGTGGAGGTAAAGATTGACTTATAGAAATAATATAAGGATCTGCTATATGAATGACTCTCACGGCCAAGACAGTAAAGCATCTGGTGTGGGTAATGTTTGATCGAGTCAAAAGAGGATTTGAGTTTGATTCTCGCCGAGAGTTTTTTTGGTTTTTTTTACTACGATATGTTCCTGCCCGCTTTTACAGAAATCATGTCCTGAGTGAGTCGCGATAAAAAAAAAAAAAGCACCATCAAAAATAATCATTAACAATTTGGGTTTAAAAACAAGGATGGCACCGGTTGATCGAAAGACAAAATAAGGGATGAGTATGATTTCTCCGTCTTTCAAATTTCATATAAAGTCATTTTATCGTGGGTAGTGCCAAGATCATCATTTTACTGACTAGGCAATACCGGCTGAGCAGGTATGTCTGAATCGGAAAAGGGATGAGTTATACGTATGGTTTTGGCCTCTGTGATAACAACTGCTGTCATAGTTTAGTCGTTAAGACGAGTACGGATAACCAGAATTCACCCAAGTAAAAAGGGGACGGGAATTCGAGTCACAAAGAGAGTCTTTAATTTATTATTTAAGATATGAGCGGATTCTCAATGTTCAAGAATTGACGATTCCAGTGAGTTGCGATTTTAAGAAATTTAAGATCAAATAAAACACTAGAAGAAATTGATAATCTGAAGACGAATATCTGCTATAGAGGTATCTTATATCAACTCCAAAATGTTTTTAACAAGACCAAGATTGAAAGCAAATACAAGATTGATTAAGATTCTATAAAATATCAATTCCATTAAACAAATAAGAATAGCATCCTCACTGTCAGCTAGGTTGACTGTATCCCCTGAAGACAGATATCCCTACAAAAAGTATAAAAAAGAACCGTCCAGAATAAGACACTAAACTACATCTAATGGTGAGGCTCCAGTTCTAGAAACCTGGAGAGTGTGAACTCACCTATTTGTTGCCATGACGCCCAATTCACTCTGAAGTGGATTTGTTGTACCTACCAGGATGCCATTTGTGGTACAAATAGGTCTGCTTAAACATTATTCGTATTATAATAGGAATTCTTGATGCTCTGTAAGAGTAAGTAAAGTTGGCGACCATAGTCGAGGGCGACCCGAAGGCTCTCTTTTCAAAAGCTACTACACCGAGGTGTAGGGAAGGGCGCTACTCCTTTCCATGGATTGCTCCACTTTACCTTTGACCCATATACTATAATGCTGAGTATTAAGCAAGGAAGCATCAAGTACCACTTTTTGAGTATTTGTTATAAGACCTGGGATTGAACCCCTGTCTAATGAGTCTATTATTGTTTACTAATGATTATTACTTGTAATTGGAAACTAAAAGTAAGTAAAGTGAAATTGGTGACCATAGTTGATGGCGACCCTAAGGCTCCGTTTTCAATAGCGACAATACCAAGGTGTTGGGGAGGGAACTACTTCTTTCCCTGGATTGCTCTGCTTTACCCTTGATACATACCTTATAATGCTGTTAAGCGAGTACTATTTTTGAGTCTTTGGTATGACATGACTTGGGAATGAACCACAGTCTTCCGGGCCATTGGCGAAAAAGGATTATTATTTAACAGAACTAATTAGTTGGAACCATATCAGGATTATCTCAAGATAGGTATACTTGTAACTATATAACCGTGCGTAAATTATTTGTATTTGATAGAAATACTTGATATCATATAGCTGTGCGCCAAAAAAATCTTTAGAAACAACTATACGAAATAACGTAAATAGAAATGCACGAAGAAAGCAATTCGTTAACCTGTAGGCATAAAGTAGCCTTAGACTGATTGATATGCTGGTAAAAATCAATCAATCCAAATATCATATCTCGAACCAAAAACATTCTACTTGTTGATCGGCTGAAGAGGAGTGTATACAATTTGGGCCTCTGACCGGATGGGAGGCAAAAAAGGTTTCCTTTAGAAAATACCGATTCTTAAAAGGTACCGGTTGGCTGCTGCTCGTATCCTCTCCAGCCTATTACCTATGTGCTGCTTCCATAACAAACTCATTACACTGCTCCCTCCCCTCGTGATATCGTTGTAGAAAGATGTCGAGTTTATCTTAAATGTTTACTTAAAGCGAGAAAAGAAATCTTTAGACCATTTGTTATGTCAGCCATTCTTTGAGATACTTTCTTTTAAATTTGTTTCAGTATCTAAAGAACTGTTAATAAAAAAAAATACCTGATAAATAAAAGTCGAGGTGACAGAGTTCAACATCTCTTCTAGCATGCTATTTGTTGATTTAACATTCCATAAGCGGTCTTGTAGAAGTCACGATTTAAAAGTAACACCCACCCCAAATGGAAATTGGGGAGGTGTGTTCAATGAACCCCAACTAAGTTCATGATTTGGCGCTCTGTTTCTCTTTTGGTGGTTGAGAGTGAACACAAAAAGATTAACAGCAGATTCAAAAAACGAAATATCTAACCACGCAGCATGTGTTGTCCATTTCTTTCTTCTTCCGCGGTATCAGAGATTGAACAAAATGAGAATAAAACCACGAGATGTCTAGTGGAATTATGTTTTTGTGTATTTCCTTTCCGATTCGACAAACGGCCTCACCGACAGGGCAGTCGCCGCTGACCACGTTACAATCATACATTTGGCTAATAACAATACAGTCATGGACTTTCGGGATAACGCTACATAAATGCCTTTATAGACTGCTTATGGAGGATTTCTGATGACATTGACCTTTACTAACCCTAAGCTGCAATCTTTTTGTTAGTCTCGTACATACATGAGAACGTTGGTCTGTCTCTGATACAAATGTGCTACCATTGATATCGGCATTCTCTACAAATGAAATTGATCCTACGATAGAGTCATCTGATTTAATTACCAACTCTCCAGGTAGACGTTTTTCATTCGAAAGTCAGGTGACCAATGAAGCGATACAGATATCTGCCATAATAGTATCTATACTATCAATAAAATATTTTTCAATAAAACAAGGAACAAAAGAAAAATAAATGACTGTTTCGATTCTCACTGGGTGCTCCATACTTTTGGCTTACATGACTGGGTAACCTTTTAAGAAAGTGTTTTCCATAAAACAGAATTAAGAATAAAAGCTTTGCTTTTTGTAAAGAAGGAGTTCGAATGTAAATGGCGACTAGTCTATGACAAAAAATATAGTAAACATGGGTTTTTAAAGGTGTAAATCTGCTACTGTTGCTTCTGTTTCGTAAATCCACAACAGCCAGTCGTCTTTAAGCAACTAAAGAATTAATCACACAAAAGAATGAAACAAACTAGCACATATGGAATACCAGGGTAGACATCAAAAGATGGTAAAAATGATCCACTAGCAACTGTCTAAGGGATTAAAATTTTAATATACTAACAAATGCTAGTTGTCTAAATTTCTGAGATGAAGCTTGTTGATTTTTATCAGAGTTTTTGGACTTGTCTTCGTCCTTATTCTTTTGTTTTTTTTCACTAAGTTTCGGCCGTTGTATCCTCCGGCCTTTCTCGGGTGTCCCCTGCTTATCTGGGCATAGAAATGATTCAACCTGGGAAATCATTTTTAAAGTTTGACTGTTGATCAAACAAAGTGTTCAACAGTCAAACTTTAAAAAGGATTTCCCCCGTTGAATCATTTCTATGCCCAGATAAACTGGGGACACCTGTGAAAGGCTGGAGGATACAGCGGCCAAAACAGTGAAGAAGAAAAAAAACCAATAAAGACGAAGAAAATTGTCCGAAATCTCTTACTGAAAAAAACTCTAACAAATGTTATTTGCAAAATGTATAATTGGTCCTAGAAAATGGGACCCTTAAAATTCTCTGGGATTTTGAGATGCAAATGGATCACCCAAAGGGGATCAGAAGGCCAGGCGTTTTGTTGAGAAAAGAATTTGTTATCGAGTAATTTTGGACCTCATGATGAAAATAAAATAAAGCGAAAAGATAGACAAATACTTGGATCTTACCAGAGAGATGAAAAGCTGTGGCACATGACTGTGATAAAAATTGCAACTGGTGCACTTGGAATGGCCCTTAAAGGCCTGGAAAAGAAACTGGGAAAATAGAGATCAGAGGAACAACCAGAACCATCCAGACCTCAGCACTACTAAAATCAGCTAAGATACTTAGAAGAGTCCCTGAGATATGAGGAATCTTGCTTTCACTCAGACTCTCGTAAAAATTAAGAACTGCTTCAAAAACTCTCAAGAGTAGCTAAACCAAGGGATAAGAGACCTTACTTATCAATCAAGCATGATATTGCTAAAGATCTTCCATATTAAGAAGCATCTTTTCTCCCACATTTTTTAGATTTCTAGATTGTACATTATTTTTCAATTCTATTTTATTGAATCCCTTTCTTTGAGGATTGAATCATTTTCTCTATTTGCGTTTTTGTTTGCATTTTAAAAATGTCTTTCTTGTGATTTCTCTAAGTTATTTTTATTTAATTCAAGCTTCCAAAACCTCCTCTCTTTCTTCTTTTCAATTACCTTTTTTACAGTATTGATTTGCTTTATATATATATATATATATATATATATATACACACATATACACTGCAGTAACTGCCCTACGAAGCCCTTATTAAATATAGTCCCCGTATACCGAACGAAGTTGAAGATATGAAAGACTTTTTCAGTACAAAAGTGGTGAGCTTTATCAATTCTACGGCATTCATTTTTTAAAAATCAATCTTTCTGCTGGCAGCCATCCATAGATGACTGCCTATATTAGGCAGAATCCAACTCGCGGTCATGTCTCATACAGCCTGCAATTCAATTTTTTTTTTAAATATTTTAAATCTTTAAAAATAAATTGCCATTTTATCATTAAAGGTTTACCATTATGCATCGAAGATAAACCGTTCAAAACCCAAGAACACTGCTCTGCAGCAAATGTGGAACTTTTCACGACAGAACTGCACTTACATTACGGAATGAACGCGCAACACAAGTCCGAGATAATCCTATTTATTCTTGTTTGGGTCACTGTTTTCGCAAAAGGGAATTTGAGTTTTGGAAAATATCTCATTTATATCTAAATCTACCAAACCCCATTTTGCTCAAGCAAAAAAAAAAAAAGATTAATGCTGAATTTAGAATAACGAGAAGAATAAAAGAGCAGTTTATATTTTTGATGAATTAGATGCCTTATGGCCTTCCCTACAATATTTAAGATTGATTGTCCTAACGTTATGAATAGGTTTTTCAATCGTAATTTACCTATCTGGCCTACAACATATAGTTTATTGTTCAATTCTTTACATTATTTACTATTCATAACACTTTTGCATATATGTACAAATATCTAAGCAGTAAACAAACCAGCGTAAAAACTGTAATATCTTAACTAAAAGCCTTTGTTCAGGCATTAGCTAGGCTATGCGGAAACACATTAGGTCAGAATAACGGAATATTGATGGTAGTCAATGGATACAATTTAGTATACAAAAAAGGAAATAATGACTCTGAAACGTGCCTAATATATTACACACTTAATTAATACATTATCAACGTCTTGTTGTTGACTTGTGGGCTTTTCGTATGTTTCGAATACCCAAGTAGGGTTTAGATCATATAGGGGGTGTCCTCGTGGTGTAATGGTTAAAGCGATGGACTGCGGAATCGTAATACGCGAGTTCGTACTCCAGTCGCGCTATTACGTTCACTTTCGGACAAAGACCCTTGGGAAAGGTATGAACCCCCTTATCCTCTCAGCTATGGGTTAAATAGTACCACTACTGTTCTTCTCGGAGAATGGCTTTGACATTAAATAACAAAGGTTGATATGCCATTAAATAGAGAAACCAAACCTAAAAGTGTTTAGATGGTTAGTCTTTATGTTTTTGGATGTTAAAGAAATATTTTTGAGAATAAGCATACCAAAAAGTTAGGGGTCGTTCATTAGCCAAAATTATGACTAAGAATTAGTGATCGGTTGTTTCTTTTTTTTACGGCTAATTTTTCAGATAATTTAACGCCGATTTAAGTTTCAAACAATTCAGTTTAGTATAAGTATAGTTTTTGTTTACACAGTTAAATGTCAAAACAATTCTTTTTCAAACAATTCAGTTAAGCATAAGTACTCTGTTTAGTTGTATTTGAGTTATAGATAGGACTATCAGCTGCCACCACAACAGGCCAGAGTGGACCTGGGAGCGATAGCAATAAAAGGGTACTCTGCATTCTCCATATCTCTAGCATTACGAGAACCTCACCATCGGATTGTTTAGTATCATATCCAGAACACTCGTTGCGGGGATCTTACCCCTCTGCAAAGAAGCAGTCTATGTATTCTACAGCCCCAGCCGACTGGGCCACATGATACTCGTTGGGGATGATCTTACCTCTCTACAGAGATGTAGTCGGTGTATTCTAGACCCCCACCCGACTGGGAAAAAATTAGTAGTTCTTTACATTAAATCATTTATTACTCGAGTATATACGCTATGAACACATGACATATCAAACAAAAGCAATAACACTCCTGCGAATAAGACAGCAGGATAAAAAAAGGCTTACAATAGAATAACATACACGCTTACAAATATATTTAAACTATACATTACATATAGCACAAAGGATGATACATTGATTGGAAGCTGCCACAAATCGCCAGAATTCACTGATCTTCCCATATGTTAACAAATTCTTTGATTGATTAATTCTCTCTCTCTCTCTCTCTCTGCTATCGACTTGGTATAAATCATATGGAAGTCTGATCTATCCGATAAATAAAACAGGGTTTCTTTTAAGTTGTGGTGGTATCAATGCTATTATATGGATGCACCACTTTGATGCTAACAAAAAGTAGAGAGAAAAGGATTGATGGGAACCACCCAAGAATGCTACGAGCTATATTAAACAAATTCTGGAAACAACAACCCTCAAAACGATAGCTGTGCGGTCACCTACCTCCCATCTTAAAAGCCATCCAAGTAAGACGAACAAAAAATGTGGTACACTGCTGGAAAAGCGAGTACGAACTCATAAGTTACGTTCTTCCGTGCATCCCTACATACTGACGGACCTGTATTGCCCAATCAACAAGAACTTTTTTATATCATCTCTGTTCAGACATAGAATGTAGTCTTGAAGACCTACCGGGAGCGATGGGTGAGAGCGACAAATGGGGAGAGAGAGAGAATCAGGTAAATCCATGCCAACAGCCTGACTTGATTATATATATATATATATATATATAGTGCGAGAGAGATACGATAGGCAATCGCCAGCAAATTATATATATATATATATATATATATATATGTCTAGCCACACTGATGAGTTCTGATAGAACGAAACAGATCTGTCTGTGGATGACTATAGAGATATATAATCCCCTACCCCTGTATGGTTGAGTTCTCTAGCGAAGAAGTAATCGTGTCGCCATTAGCGTTTATTGCAAGCCTCTTCATATATGAATTGAGGTCTCGGTAGCCGTTGAACGGATGTATGTAAACAATAGTCATTGTGATTCATAACCGTTTAAAATTTACTTCAGAGCTAATAGCTCCTCGTGCCTGAATGGTTAGAGGTTTGGTTTGGCGTTTGAGTCAATCGGGTTTCGATCCCAGCTACGGGAAGCTAATGTCTAGCCACACTGATGAGTTCTGACAGAACCAAACAGATCTGTCTGTGGATGACTATATATAACACAATCACGTATTTTATATTGACAGAATTTCTTGGTGTGACACAAGGATAAAATTGATTGTAGTAAATGTTCTAAATTGTTAACTCCTCTTATTACTGATCAGATTCAATGCTTCTTAACTTCCGTTGTATGATAAGAATGATAAGCAACAAACTCTATGAACACTTCAGAAGAAAAACTAAGACCATCACGTACAAGTTGACTTGGACATGGCTACACAGAGGAAACCTAAATAGAGAAGCAGAATCATTAGGAGCAGCAGCTCAAAAACAACGGCACAAGAACGAAATATGAAAAAGGTAAAATAAATAACACCCAAGAAAATGGCAAATATATGCTTTGTGGGAAAAGAGATACAATACAAATGAACGTGTCATCTAGTGATATTCACCGTTCAAGAAGATCACTGATCAAAAATAGCAGAAATCTAGATTATCACTTAGAATTTGCCAGGAAACTAAAATGAACTGAGGGACATGAAAAGGGTATTACCCATCATAGTTAAAACTCTTGAAACCTGGAAAAAAATGGAGGGAATTGAAGTGTAGTGGAAGAATTGAGACAGTCTAAACCACAACATTGGCCTAAAATACTACTAAAAATAGTAGTATAATAATAATAATAATAATAATAATAATAATAATAATAATAATAATAAAAACCTGGACCTGGCTTAGAAAAGGAAACCTTAAGAGAGAAACGGAATCTCTCCAAATAGCAGCACAGGACAACGCCATAAGGACCAATCATATCAAAGTGATAAAAGATAAGACGCAACAAAACGGTAGGCTATGCGGTGACAGAGACGAAACGATCAATCACATAATAAGTGAATGCAGCAAATTAGCACAGAAGGGGTATAAGGCGAGACACGACTGGGTGGACAAGGTGATCCACTGGGAAATATGCAAGAAATTTAAATTTGACCATACTAACAAATGGTATATGCACAACCCAGCACCTGTCCTAGAAAATGACACACAAACTCCTATGGGACTTTAACATACAAATATAATAATAATCAACAAAAAAAAAGAGAATTTGCAAAATTGTCGACTTTGCTGTGCCGGTGGACCATAGAATAAATCCGAAGGAATGTGAAAAGAAGGATAAGTACCTCGACCTTGCTAGGGAATTGAAAAAGCTGTGGAACACGAAATTGACGACTGAGCCAATTGTGATTGGTGCTTTTGGCGCAATAACTAAAGGATTATTAAAAGGCCTGGAGGACTTGGAAGTCGGCGGACGGGTAGAGACTATCCAAATGACAGAATTGCTAAGAACGGCCAGAATCCTGAGACGAGTCCTAGAGACTTAAGGAGACTTGCTGTCACTTAAACTCCAGTGCAAAACCATCAGCAAACGCTGATGTGAAATACTCTCAAGGAGAAAAATAATAATGCAAAAAAAAAACAAAAACAAGCAAACCAAATAGTAAATGTGTGATAGAGACAAAATGATCTATCACATAAAAAGCGAATGCTGTAGATTAGCGAAAAATCAAATAAGAATAGACACGACTGGTTAATGAAGGTAATTCACAGGGAGTTGTGCAAAAAAAATTAAGTTTGACTATACGGACAAGTGGTATATGCACAACCCAGAATCTGTCCAGAAAAATGAAACGTACAAATTTATCTGGGATTTTGAAATACAAACAGACTACCTAATCTCGGGTAGACGACCAGACCTAGTGAGAGTCAATAAAAAAACAGAACCTGCTGAATAGTTGGCTTTGCCGTCCCGGCGGACCACAGAGTGAAAATAAAAGAAACCGAAAAGAGAGATAAGTACTAAGAACTTGCTAGAGAACAAAAAGCAATGGAACACCAAGTTGACAATGAAACCAATTGAAGTTGGTGCACTAGGAACAATCTCCCAGAGACTGGTACAGAGGTTGGAATATTTTGAAAAAAGAGGTCTCGTAGAGATCATCCAAACTACATTATTTAGATCCAGCAGAATACTGAGGGGTCCAGGGAACTTGTAGAAACTTACTGTCATTCAAACCATGTGAAAAACCATCAGGTAATGCTGGTGTGAAAAAGTCTCAAAGGAGTCAAATCATGAAAAAAAAAATCAACTGTACTTTGGGATTTTGCCATCCAAACTGATAGAAAAATAAAAACAATACATCAGATATATTTGCTTAAGGACTAGAAAAGAAAAATATGCCTACTAATAGCTATGCCAGCACCAACAGATAGTATATCACTCAAAGAATATAATACACAAACTATATACAAACACCTGAAGATAGAAATTGAAAAAAAAGTGGCCCCTTAAAACGAAAACAATGCCAGTAATAGTGGGAGTCCTCGCTATGATCCAGAAAGGAACAGATAAAAACATTAATTGGATACGTAGCTGTCCCAGCCGATACGAAGAATTAAATTTGCAGAACAGTTCATCTTCTCAAATTGACTGAAAAATATCACCTGAAAGAGCCAGTAAAAAGCATAAAATCGTTGAATATATCTAATTATTAGCCTCCTTCACTCGAGGCCTTGAGTAAATAACCGGTGAGAGATTGTAAAAACTGAAAATAATAATAATAATTTGTCACTAAATTGAGTCCAATGACAATATTATGTTGGAAAATATGTTTTTAAAAGTAAATGATTTTTTCATTATTAAGCAAATACCTTTTTGTACCTACGTACATATTCGTGACAGATGTGTTAGTGTGTGTATGTGTGGGAGTGTCTATGTGTTTTATTCATATCATTACGATGAAAGATATCGAATTATCTGAAACGACTACTCATTCCTTGTGTGAAACTTTCGATCAAAAGCGAAAAATATACCATTTCGTGCATCACAATTTAACAAGATCGAATTTGTGCATACCAAACTTTTTATAACGCATAACCGAAGACTATCAGCATATGAGATTTTAAATCTAGCATTTACATCCGATAGCTGATCGACAGAGATAAATACCGATCCAAATTTAAAACTAAAAAATAAAAGAAAAAAAATCATGACTCCTACGACCACCACCAATGTTGAGAAATAAAAAAAAGGTATGGCTGAGCAGTCTAAAAGAGAAACATGCATATTCTTTCAGAGTCTGCTCTTTAGAAATCCCTATTTGCCTTCTGAATGTCTCGTCAAACCATCAATGACTATCTGTGGAATTCAAACCCGCTGTTTATTTCTGCGTTCACGATGCTTGTCACAGGAAAAACAAACAAAAACAAAACTCACCTCAAATCCTGGACAATGTTTATTTATTAACTTTGTTTCATTACACTGGGCGGGAAAATATGTTCAAACGGTCAATAACTGTTTGAGCAGATTTGAAAGTATTTCACGTTCAATTGAGTTTATTATAAGGAAATTTTCTCGTCTCCTATTTTTAGGGTTCTTTCACTCTTTATTCTCTCAACGGCTTCTCTCGGTTGACTTTCTAATGCCAATCCCCTCACACTTGAAAAACTGATTTTCTTTTGGGGACGTTCTAAGAAAAGGAAATCCAAACTTTTGTCTGTGTACACGATACACTTGAATGTTTCAAGAGGACGGCAACCAATTTAATGACTGATGTTGTTTTGATTAAATCAGTTGCTCTGTGATAATTGTTTTCACGCAAACATGTCAAATATGATGAATAGATTTTAATAGAGAATATCATCGCATTAAACCTTCCGGTCAGACAACTTTTCAACACGTTTTGCTTCTGACTGCGGTTGTTTAATTTACCTATCAATTCGTATCCAGTGAATACTTAATTTGAGCGCTCAGTGTCTTTTAGGTACTCGCTATCAGTAGGTCTAACGAGCGTCTAGTTTACCTTTTTAAATATGGGGTTGGAACTTTTATCAAGGACAAGAGTGCATTATCTCTGCACAATACGTCGGATTAAAGAGTCGCTCTCGAACACTTCTGTTTAGGATCTGAGTTTCTCTCCTTGTCGTTTGAGTCGAGATTCAAGAGAGATTTCTGCTCTCCCTCAACAGTGGCATTGTCTTCGGTCCAAAGAAAATAAGACAAGACTAATCCTGGAGATTCCAAGAATACGGCAGTATCTTCCCTATTTCACTATAGGGAGGGTTGGAGTAACCCGATCCCACTGTGCCAATGTTCACCGGAGCCCGATTTATTTTCAAACTTATTCATGTATATGTGCATGGATACTCTCCTTAAGAAGATACAAGCCACATACTACAACCGAGTATGTCTCTTGTTAAACAGAAGACAGCAGCTCACCTACACGGCCTTCTGGTCCGGATTGAAATGTACTAACTATTCTTTCTTGGTCGTGTTTTAATCTGTTTTAAATAGGATTACCTACCTCCCCTATCGACCGTAAAATAATGGTTTCGTCCGTCTTATCAATTATCCGCACGACAGACGCGAATTAGACTCTATGTGAATTCTTTATGGAATAAATCTACAATTAAGAAGCATTTGACTTTCGCTCTTATTACATATCCCCTACTTTCTCTTTGTGTGGGTAATTGTCCGCCTTTACCACGACACAAAAATCTGCAAGCGTGAGGCCGCAAATGAAAACGACGAGTGACTATCGGTTGGACGATGCTTTATTGAAAGACTATTTCCTATTTGCACCATACTTGACGAGTGTTTTTCTTTTTATTAGTATTTTTATTTGATTTTTTTTTTAAATAATCTTTTTAACCTTCTTTTAGAAGTTCATATTTACCCAACCACTCCAACAGAGACAGGATGTAGCACAAAGTCAATTTTTAAGCGGAGTACAATGTTTCGAATTTCAGAGGCTTCCTTCTTCCAGACCGATTGCCTTAACAAAGTTAAACAGAAGAGTCTTTCCTACTATTTGCTTATTGCTGGAAAGAAAAAAATTCGTGCCTTTTTTTACGGTATGAGCGCAAATTATAACTTGAACAGTCTCACCCAGGATTTAAACTCGGTACGGCGAGTCTATTACTTTTCGGTGGCGGTGCCCGTGGTGTAATGGTTATCGTCGTAGGAAATGGACACGGCGACACGAGTTCAAATCCTGGACGAGACTGATTGCATTTCACATAGCAATAATACCCTTGGGAAAGGTATGAATCCTATTATTCTTCCTCCAGCTATGGGTAAATAGTAGGCCAGTCTAGGTTCTTCAGCCTTGGTGAGGCAACTAGTCTAGGAGAAGGAAAACTCTGAATTCAAACCTGTTAAACTCTGCTTAAAAAATTGACCTTGTGTCATATCCTGCCCGAGCAAAGTGATTGGTAAATAGGATTACCTTTCGGTGCGCCCCAAGTCCCCCCTTTTGCATTACGCGCGAGCTGTACCGAGGCGCGAGTTGATGAGTACTTAAACTGGCCAGCGGCCGAAACGGAGACGAGTTAACGGAGTTCACTATCTCTTCCACTGGGCTAACTGTAAAATAACAAACTTGATCAAGCACTCCCTGATCAGAAATGTGAAGATCTCCATTCAAATCATCCCCCACCTGAAGTGAAAGTAGCTATGGAGTTTTCTGTGAACCCCAGTATATATATATATATATATATATATATATGAAATGAACACGGCGACAGGAGTTCAAATCCTGGACGAGACTGACTGCATTTCACATAGCACTAATACCCTTGGGAGAGGTATGAATCCTCTTATTCTCCCTCTAGCTATAGAAAAATAGTAAGGCAGACTGAATTCTTCAGCTGTTGTGAGGTAACTAGTCTAGGAGAAGGAATACTCTGAATTCAAACCTGTTAAACTCCACTTAAAAATTGACCTTGTGTCATATCCTGCCCGAGCTGAGGTGTTGGTATATATATATATATATATATATATATATATATATATATATATATATATACACTCATGGATTTCATGATTCAGTCTCTTTTTCTTTTTCGATGACTGGGGTGCAAGGAGACAGACGTGTTCTGTGAAAGGAGAACGTGAAATTCAAATTCCCTTACCATTGAATGACTATTCCTTATTGACATGGCAGCCGTTCGTAGCAACGCAACATTTTCATTTAGAAGTGTTCGTTCATTAAGCCTTTCCAAAAATGTATATGCATAGAGTGAAACAAAGATATTACAAACCTCTTGCAGAATAAAAGTTTGTTAAAATGATAATTGTTAAGGATGCTATTTTTGTCCCATCAATCCTGGATACAAATGGAAGGTGTTATTTTTTACTGCCTGTTTTTTTTTCTTTTTTCCAAATAGTTATACGTGTGAACACCCGTCTGTAACGATTCATCGGCTTCATTAAAGGGGCAAAGTTTTGTCTCACTGCAGTAGATTACCGCATTAAACGTGAAAAGCATAAAAAAATCGCTGAAAAATGTTAGGTGTGTGTTTCTTCTAAGAAAAAGGAAAAAAAATTGCAGATTTCCTAAAGCTTAACATAACTTGTTTGTTTTTAGGGCTTCTAGTGTTACAAAAACTGCCAAAATTTTTCTTCAGGGAATCGATTAAAAAATTTTCAATTAAATTGAAATCGTCCTCCCAACCAAAACAAATTTGGAAAAAAAAACTAAAAACTGCAAGCGCTCACAATTAGTAAAAAGCTGTCGATTGTCACTTAAAAGCTCAAATTGCTTTTAAGCTGTCCTTAATGCAATGATATAAATTGGGTTCTGCTGCAGGATTTCTTCAGGCGAATAAAGTCAGCAATATATGAATCAAATCGATGGTTCCCCAAGCGTGAGAAGCTTAATCGGGTTTCAGTTGATAGTCGTTTGTTGAAATGCATTTTCGACTGGGTTTATGACAAACCTTTATTACCGTATCCATTCTTCATTCCAAAGATTTTCACATATATAATGGTGATCACTATAATTAACACTACCAGTGCGAAAAATGATATTACTCAGAAATGAATTAGAAGACCTTTGAGCTCATTGGGTTTCTGCTCTAAAACTGGTGCATAATGATATTGATGCTTCTAATTAGAAAGAAGGGAATAATTCTGATTCAACTTCCATGGTTATCTATAGACTGGGAGTCAGCTGAATAAAAATTCTACATAAACCCCAGAGAATTATTACTTAGTCGCAAATAGTATTGAAAATAGTTTCTCTAAGTTAGATTACTTTACGTGTATGACTGTTTTTAAACCACACAAGATGTACCACTAATGTGTGTATATATATATATATACCTTCAAGAAAAAAAAAATTCGGTCACATTAGGATTATAAACTTATTTCCATCTTGCTAAGAGCATTGATATGAATTAATAACTAAAAAAAAAATCAAATAGGACATCTTCAGATCCAACAAGATGGAAATGAATTTATAATCCTAATGTCATCGGATTTTGTTTGTTTTTTTCTTGAAAGAAAATTTGCTCTGTGATATCATTTACATTGAGCTATTTACCAGGTATATTTAAATATTCGAAGTTTGAATAATTCAGTTTTCTTGACAGAATTGCTCCCTACTCTGGATTTACTGGACTGAAGAATACCTCTCTCTCTCTATATATATATATATATATATATATATATATCTCAAACAATCATGACTAGAATAAAAGAATGGGTGACTCACGTTTTTGTTTTTCCAGACCATTGATAATTATGAATTATTAAATACCAAAACCATTCTTGTAGAAGAAAAGTATTGTTAGTATTTAACCCATGCTTTGGGTATAAGGGGGTTCGTGTCTTTCCCGAGTCCAAAAGTGAACGTAATACTGCGGTTGATGCATATAGATATGTAAGAGATTAATTTGTCGGTAATCGGATTTTTAAATAAGTTAGAAGTAATTTGTTTGCACTCTAGTATTGCTATTTTCTCTAGACAGTTAATATCTTCTGTTATTGCTATCTCACACTAATTCTATTCAATATAAATCATTTGTTTGGCGACAGTGAAGTTCTTACAAGTATTGCGATTTAACAATTATTGTATTCAACACTGTTCATCCATTTGCACACAGACAAATGTTTCCTAGTATTCTTATGTAATACCAATGATTCAATTTCGGCACACAATTCCAGAGTTAATAATAATAATATGGATCACAAACAATTGAATTAAGCATCAATCATTTGTTTACACTCAGTTAAATGATCAAATAGTCATATTTCGAGCAATTCCGTATCGCATAAGATTTGTTTGCACGCAGTTTAATTGCCAAACAGTTCTATTTGACCCATAGCCAGGAACCGATCAGGCACTACCACTCCATGCTAGAGTCGACCTTGGAGTGATGGCAATGAAAGAGTACTCCACATCCCCCAAACTCCGGCATTATAGAAGCCTCACCATTAAATGGTTTAGTGACATATTCAGGAGCCTGGTTGCAGTGTTCTTATCCTTCTTCAGAGATGCAGTCAGTGTATTCTACAGCTCCAGCCGAATGGGCTGTAAAGGCTTCAGGAGAGATCGAAAACTATCTCTTCACAATTTCGTTACTGGTAACAAGTAAAGCATACTAACCTCTCCAGTCATGTCTGAAGGCAAACAAATCGAGCAAAAAGAAAACTGAATTGAAACTATGGATGTGTCATCATCATAGTGTAACTTGCTACGTTGAGTCAGATCGTGCCTTGCTATTGGTACCACGTAACTCAGTAAAAATAGTCACAAGTTACATCGAGAAGAGGTTAGCACTACTAAGTAGCCGCCCCCACCATTGCCCAGAGAAACGTCATGAAAGTGGAAATTTGCAAGATAGAATACATTTTATGCACAGAAAATGCGAGAAATTTCATTTCGTTTTATTGATTGAAGAAATGACGGAGTCGAATTATGTGTTCTCTTCTAAAACAAGCAATTCAAAGTAAATGGGGAAAGCAAAAAGTAGACACACTAATCATCTTGACTAGGACTGTACAAAAAACAATACCTGAGTAAATTATAAATGGCCTTTAGGAACAGACGGCGAGGAGAGTAGGCCATAATAATAAGCTTACTGCACACACATGCGTACAAAAGACCTCAACATCAGATAAAAAGGCTACCGGTATTACTGAATGTTTTGATAAATATCTCTTCAAAGAACAAATTATGTCGAAATTCACAGCATATACTATCTAAAGCATTAGTCTAAATAACACAAACATTAATCCAACCTGACGATGGGGTGTAAAATACGCTGACTGTATCCCCTAAGGAATGCCCTGCGTAGGACGCTGAACAGCATCTGATGGTCGGGGCAACAGTTCTAAAGATCTAAGGAGTGAGGAGTAACCCTTACTCACATGTTGACTGACAGAAATATGTGATTCCATATAACTGTAAATTACTTGTCTTAAGAATAGTTGTTTAAAGCTGTTATTGTTTACTAAGGATTATCATTAGTTACGTGAAACTGCGTGCAAACAAATGACTGTTATAAAATAAACAGTTACTTGAAATCATATAAATATTATCTTTAGATAGGAAAATTTGAAACCATACAACTAGGTGCAAATTATTTGTATTTGATAGGAATACATTATATATCTATGTATTTTAAAATGAGTAGGTACACGTATAGATTTGTATTTTATACGATTTATTTATTGATAAATAAATAAATCGTACCTACATATTTAAAAATATTTTTCCTCTCTTTGGACCTACAACAAAAATTATATATATATATATATATATATATATATAAAGAAACAATTACGCAATGACTCAGTCGGCTGGGGCTGTAGAATACACCGAATGCATCGCTGCAGTGGGGTAAGACTCCCTACCCAATGTGCATCTTGGATATGACATTAAACAATGTAATGGTCCGGTTCAAGTAATGCTGGAGCTTTGGGTAAAGCGGAGTACCCCTTCATTGCCATCATTCCTAGGTTCACTCTGGCCCGGAGTGGTAGCAGCTGAAAGGGTCCTATCAATGAGTCAAATAGAACTGTTTGACATTCAAACTCTGAACAAACAAATGATTTATGCTAAACTGAATTATTTGAAATAGAACTGTTTGCTCATGTAACTGTGTGGGCAAATGACTGATGTTTAATCGAACTGTTAGTTATAGAAATAATAGAACTATTTAACTTTGGGGACTTCCATTTACAAATCAAATATCTAATATATGTGTATAAAGCTGATTTGGTATTAAAAAACTAACAATGGTTGATATGCTATAAAACCGAACGAACTACACAAAAATGTAAATAAAATCTACAATAAATTTGATGCCCTTATCTCTTGGTGTAAAATAACCCTACACGAATTCACATACCGTTAAATACAATCAAACAAAAACAATTAAACCCTGTAATATGTGTTATTTGTAAAATTAGCGCATTTCCTATGCACAAACCAACAAATTTGCACATTTACAAATGAATTTAGTGATTCATGTATTCATTCTGAAGTTTAAAAAAATTAAGAAAAATATTTACAGGTGGGTAACGTCTACGACAATCTAGAATGTTCCAGAAAATTCCCTATCAGCTACTCAGCACTGAACCTACCTGTAATGTTCTAGAAAATGGTACATTTGAAAATCCTATTATCAAATTCGCACAATCAAAGTTTGAAGAAAAATGGTATTTTACATTTACTTTCCGCATAAGTAATAGGGAAAACAAACATTGTCTATCCAGGAACAAGAAAAAATTCAATTTTGTTACACACTATTATTGTAATTATATATATATATATATATATATATATATATATATATATATAACTGTTGAAACTGTTTTAAAATCAATAAAATATAATACTCTATGCACAAAAACTCAGAGAAATATCACAATATTGTAAATATGAAATAAAATAAATCAGTAAAAACTGACGACTGAGTTTCACTTGTCCGATGTTCAGGAGAGCTAATATCGATTCTTCTGAAGTCTGGTCTGTATAGCCCAACTTTGTCGGATCTATACCAGCACATCGGATGATCATGGCAGTGAAACTCAATTGTTGAGTGTTTTTGTACTTGTTTTATTTGTTGTTTTGGTTTATTTTGTTTAATGGCATTATGGAGTTCTAGATCGGGGCTCACTTAATGCAAAAACAATCTTTGAAACAGGGGTACTATTTAATCCACAGCTGTCAAGATTAAATTAGGTCATAACTTTCCCAAGGGTCTTAGTCCAAAAGTGAACTAGAGTCCAAAATATTTTACCATGATATCGCAGTCCATCACGTTATCCACTACGCCTTGAAAAGTTCCCCCATTTTATGGTGGGAAAATCGTGTGTGAATAAATATATATATATATAGTTAAAATATCGTATACACATATATATTTTATAGTTCAATTCATATATATATATATATATATATATATATATATATATATATATATATATATTACACATATACCAAGTCTTCTTATCAAAAGTAACAGAAGTGATTCATTATAATCTTTTTTCATGAAGGAACTTTTGTATAGACCAATGGAATATAAAGATTCCCCATAAAAAACTTTTTTCCTTTGGAGTGGCGTCAAGAACTATTGACCATTTTCAAGCCATTATCTAGAATACAATAAAGAATTATAGATGTGTGTTGTTATCTTCAGGTAAAATTAAGATGTCAAATTGCTTTGTGCATTTCTCTTTGAGGGCATTTCTTAAATACGTACACACGCGAACACTCATACATACATACAAAGTGTGATAAAAAAGTATTGAAACAGAAGTTTTCTTTTTAAATTTAAATGAAGATGTCTGCAAGGCTTATCAACTTATAGAATTAAGAGATGACATCGAGAGGTGTAGACTTCGTCATGATGTGTCAGTGCAAATTTTTAAAAAATTAAGCCAGTCTCGATATCTTTTGAAAAGCAATCTTCATGATGATACAAGTGCAGCACTCTTGGTACTGTACGGAACTAGTTTTCTTAGACATTTGCTAAACTGTAAATTCATATCAAGTGTAAATACTTAAGGATGTGTAGAGTATTAAAATAAGTACGAGGGCTCCTTGTCCCACACTTAAAAACGGAGCTTCGACAACCAATACAAAATCTGTGTTGAATGTTGCGAGAGATAATAAATTTATTTTCGATATATGTAAATTATTTAAACTAATATCTACATCTTTGAGATATTCCATCCAGTGTTTCAATATAAAAAGTACAAATCCAATGTATGTATTATCTGAATGTAAGCTTGTTTGTTATATGGCTTGGAAATTGAGGTAAATCCTATTAATCCAACAAAAAACTCCTCAACCAATTCAGCTGGTCCTGTAGAATACACTGATAGTATCTCTGCAAATGAGTAAGCCCCCCAACCCAATGAGTATCCTAGATACTAAAACATCTGATAGTGAGGCTCCAGTTCTGGACTTTTGGTGAATTAGGAGTATCTTTTTACTGCCGTAATTCCAAGCGGTAATACCTGTTGGTGTCTCATCAAATAAAACTGTTTAATCATTTACTATGCTTGAAACTATTTTAATTGCGTGCAAACAAATGAGCACCAGCTTGTTTTAAAAGTATTACTTGCAAAATAGACACTTTGAAATCACACATTGTACATGTATAAACAGGATTTGGCATTAAATAACAAACAGAGGTTGGTATAACGAAAACCAACCAACCAACCCACTAAATACTCAGGCACCGTCGGCTGGGACAAATGAAAATACTGACTGTTTCTCTGCAAAGGGATTAGCCCCCCTACACCAACGATTGTTCTAGATAATACACTAAATTGCACCCGATTGTGAGGCTCTAGTCCTTGAACTTAGGGGAATGTAGAGTTCCCTTTTCATTGCCATTACTCTCAGGTCGACTGACCCAAAGTGATAGTACCTGATTGAGTTACATCTATGGGTTAAATAAAACAGTTTGATCATTTAATTACATGCACGCAAATGGCAGATGTTAAATGGAATTGTTTGTGTTACATAGCAATATTTCGAATTATTTAACTGTGTGCAAACGAATGAAAACATTTTAATAGAATTGTGTTGAATTTGCGTACTTGAAACCATTTAACAGTAAGTTAAAATTGATTTATTCATATTGCATAGCAATACTTGGAACAATTTCACTTTGGAAAAAAAAAACTATTAGTGGAAGCAATAGTCGAAAGCATTGAACTGTGAACTAACAAGTGAGGTTTTGCTTGTTTAAAATTTTATCTACGAAGTATTCATTTACAAATCATTTATAATATGTGTGTAGGCCAGATTTTTGATTAAATAACCTACAAGGGTTGATATGCTATAAACTGCAGCCAACCAACCAAAAATATATTTTCTTTATTCTATGAGCGTTACCTGTGTCCTATAGTTAACGGGTCTTTTTTTCTTTACGATGCTGAATGCACAATTAAAAATTTGTTTTCTGCGGGAAACCAATTGTACACGACTCTAATCAAATGAATGACACGAGGATAAACAAGGAAAGATTGGTTGGTCCGTTGTACGATATATGGACCCATATCGGGATATTTAAAGCCAAAGTCAATTTTCTTTGCAAACAATGACATAACTTTAAGCTACTATTCATATTTCATATTCATGATCTGTTTGCATACAGTTACAGTGTTTAAAACATTCCAATCTAATATTAATTTTTTCATAATTGTTGGATTGTTTTACATGTCAAAGTCTTGTTTTTTTTATTCTGAAGACAGTCATTTTAGCAAGCAAAAGTAATTAACCTTGAATTTTTTTTATGCCGAGAACAGTCTTTTTAGCAAGCAAATGTAATTAATGATTTCAAGTGATTAATCATAAGTAAACAATTAGAGTTTCAAGTAAATAATCTTAATTTTAATTACTTGAAATTATTACTTTTTCAGGCAAAAGTAATTAACGATTTCAAATAATTATTACGATTTGTAAACAATTCAAAATTTAAGTCTACATTCTTAATAGTAATAATTTGCACACAATTATATGGTTTCATTACCGGCTCATTGGCCTAGTGGGTAAAGTGTTTGCCAATGGTCCATGAGACCTGGGTTCAATCCCAGGTCGAGTCATTCCAATGGCACTTGATACCTCCTTGCTTAACACTCAGCAATATAAGGTACTTATCAAGGGTAAGGTGGAGAAATCCAGGAAAGGAGCAGTGCTCTCCCCTACACATCGGTTTAGTATCTATTGAAAAGGGAGTCTTCTGGTCATTCTCGTCTACGGTCGCCAGCTTTACTTTTTTAAATAGATTCATGTTACCTTATCTTCTAATAATACTTTTCAAACAAATTAATTTGACCATTGAATGAAATCCTAACACAGTGGACCTGAAAGTACTACCAAAAGAGTTGATTCTACCATCCAACTCTTCATTACTATTCATTCCAGGTCCAGTCAGACCCGTATGGGTAATAGTTGGAAGATTCTTACCTCTGGGTTAAATAGAAATATATTGCTTAAAATGGTTGTCAAATAAATTTGCTCTTTAAACGGATATTCTTACAGTGAAGTGTTTAAAATAATTGAGACATTACGTTTTGTACTGTACGTAACTATAGAACACAATTGCTAATTTTAATTTCGCATAAAAATACCCAAAGATTGGCTTATTGTAAAACCAATCCGTCAACAAACCATTTTTAGATTCACAAAGATTTCTGTAAAATATCATCAAACAAAAATCGGAATCGTTCTTTTATTATAAAGTGCCCAAATTATCTACAAGTTTAGCATTAGACCATTGTGATGCCATAAAAATTGTTTTTCAGGCACTGAGCCTTTCCTTCGAATTTTGGCCTGTTTACTCATTTTTGGTTTGGTGTAGTTGTTTTGGCATATCAACCATTGTAGGTTATTTAATGCCAAATCCATCTTTATACATATAAACTTTTAATTCAAATAATTCAATTTAGCATAAGTACGTAATTTATATGTCAGAAGAGTTCTATTTCAAACAATTCAGCTTAGCCTAAGTACCGTTTTTTGTTTACACACAGTTATATGTAAAAACAGTTTTATTTCAAGCAATTCAGTGTAGTTCTATTTAACCCATAGATAAGACCCTATCAGATCCTACCACTCGGGAAAAGAGTGAAACTGGGAGTGATGACAATAAAAGGGCACTTTCCATCCCCCAAAGTTCCAGTATTACTGGAGGTACGCCATCATATTGTTTAGTGTCATATCAAGGACACTCGTTGTAGGAGGGTTAATAATCCCAACAAAGTTGATATGCCATCAAACAAAGAAATCAAACCTAACCAATTTGAGGAGTATAATCCGCGAGAAAAAGAATAATTCAGTTAAATACTATATGAAAGTCGTAAATTCAATCTTTGAGACTGGATTCAGAAGAAAGAAAATTTACATTCTACAAGAGAGCTTACAAAGAAAGCGAATAAACTGATTCGAAATATCCGAAGGCATGAACAATAGAAAGAATAAGTTCGACCCATGTGGACTGAATAAAGTGTTCGATTCGAAATTTTCAAAGGCTCAACGAATACTATAAAAGACAACCAACGATATACGAAGGATTCAACTGACCGAAACGTTCTGAATATAACCTAAACCAGGAAAACTGTCAGAGACGTGTAAATAATGGAAATAATGGCAACTCATCTTAGAAACTTACACAAACTAACTATACTTCCTGAGAAGGCGTGCCTAGCAATACTGTCATCGTCGAATGGAAGCGGCGAATCAATCTCAAATCTTGGACGAAGCATTTGCGTTTCCTTTCGTGTGCTCATGCACTTGGGAAAGAGATGAATCCTTCTATTCTTCACAAATCTAAAAGTAGAATAATCAAGCAAACTGGGTTCATTAATCTTGGATTGACAACTAATCTAGAAGAAGGAAAACTCAATTCAAAACCGGCTTTATTCAGTTTAAAAATTGACCTTTTTACATTCTGTCCATAGCGGGTGTATTAAGTAAATACACAGGTGATGAAAATTAAATGGAGCAGCTGAAACGTTGTATTAATATCTAAATTTTCTTCGTGTTTGTTTAACATATGTATATTTATCATTTTGAAACATATTTCGAAAACTCTGGCAGTGTGAAAAAAAACTATGATGCTATTTGTAAATAAATATTACACAAACTGATATTTGGGGAAAACAAATTCAATAAGAATACACTAAAAACGTCCGTATGGCCTGAAAAAAATCAATCAGCACTGCAATGTCTAGTCAAAAGAAAAACACCGACAGCGTTACCTAAGCTAATGCATTAAAGTGCGCAATACGCTAAGTAAAGCCAAACTAGAATACCTAAAGAGCCAGAAGCTATCTACTGAGGTTTCACCCACTAGATGATCAGGATAATTCTATCTATCTTGAGGTTCCGGTTGATGAAACTTAGGTATATAGGTTCTGGTTCTTTAGGTATTTTATATAAATATATATACTCTGCAAAAAAAAAATAACCTTGTGTCGCAGCAGCCTGTAGCAGAGGGATATACTCATTGGCATAATGGTTACAGTGTTCGACAATGGCCCGGGAGACGGGGTTCAATCCCAGGACGAGTCATACCAAAGACTCAAAAAATGGTACTTGATGTCTACTTTCTAAACACTCAAGCTAATAAGGTACGGATCAAGGGTAAATAGAGCAATCCATGGAAAGGAATAGCACCCTCCGAAACACCTTGGTGTAGTAGCTATTGAAAACAGTGCTCTCGGGTCACCCTCGATAACGGTCAGCCACCTTATATTATAGTATGATTTATATAAACAAAGATTTTGAATAAACGGTGAACATTTTTGGATGACCTTTGAAAAATAAAGACAAACTTAATCACACTGTCGACAGTGGTATTCTCTAATGGTTACTTATTTTAGTCCACCACAACAGAGAGAAGTCTTATTTCATTTAAACCCGAAGAGATTTTTAAATAATCAGACGAAAGCCAAACAAGAGAGGGGACTTCTCAAGTTATCTGGGGAAGATTTTCATTTTTCTCTTATGTTATAACTAATCAATATATTCGTCTCCAACGAGAACAAAATATTTATGGGGTCTGTAGGTGTAAGAAGTTTATATATTTATTCATTTATTTTTGATAAGATGCCAATATTGTCATCATTTCTTCCCGCAAAAAGTCAAATCTCTCATTTCAAGACATAAATGTTGAAAAAAATCCCCTGCCCGATAATTAACTTAAAAACGACTCTACCTTCCCCAGTGATCTCCCAAAAAAAGCGACCGAGTGTTAAAACTGCTTATGGGACTATGGTAATAAAAAGAAGAAGCCTTTTTTTGGCCAGTTTGAGAAAAAAAAAATCAATAAAAAAACTTAGCTAAGCCCTTGCAGGATTATCTGTGGCTGTGTAAGTGTCAATATCAGAAAAAAAGGGTCGCCAATCAGGACAGACATTTTATCTAATAGACGCAGACTACTAATGTTTTCAAGTTTTCTTTGCCAATTAATCAAAGAGCGTGTCTCTACGGATGGTGAAACATTCTTGGTCTTTCGCTCGCGTGAGTGATAGTTGATTTTGTGAAAGGTAAATTATTGCTTCCGTCTGAATTGCTCTGAAGAGGCCATGTAGAGAAGGACGGTCGAATAGGTTTAATATTGATATTGGCTAAGATTAACTCGGCCCAAAGAAAAAACCGCGTCTGATAAACAGTACATAGACCTGACTGGGCAGCAACAATGGGTAATTATTACATTAATTTTTTAAAGGACGACATACATTGAAAATAACTTTCAAGCCTTGTATCTCCATTTATTATTTCTAATGGAGCACGATGCAATGAAAAAGGATATTAGCTATGATTTATTACGAAAATCTTAGGCATTGAAAGTCTCTGATCAGACATATGGACTGCCCTGTTGGTGGGGCATAGAAAACCTTGACTGTATTGCTTGCAGAGACCCATGACCTTCCCCATCAAAATAAAAATTAATCAATTATCTCACAGTGAAACTTATTTGTATTAAGAATTACTCAAAGTTAAAATTTTTTCCTAAGGATTATTATTATTATGTTACTTGAAACCATATTCTAAGCGAGCAAATCATTCTTATTGAATAAAAATATTTACATAATGGTTAAAGCGATGGACTGCGGAATCGTAGTACGCGAGTTCGTACTCCAGTCACGCTATTACGTTCACTTTCGGGCAAATACCCTTGGGAAAGGTATGAACACCCCTTATCCTCCCAGCTATAGGTTAAATAGTACCATTACTGTTCTTCTAGGAGAATAGCTTTGGCATTAAATAACCAATAAAGGTTGATATGCCATGAAACAAAGAATAAATACTTGAAACCATACATGGTGCGAAAGCAAAATTAGGAATATTCTAGTATAATAATAAATGACGCTATTTAAAAAAAAAAAAAGATAAACACAAAATAGTAATGTTACTCAAAATGGCGACCATTTTTTCAATTGTTGTATCAACATGCCTTCGAAACGATTTGTATGCCTTCAAAAAAAAATTCTCCGGACATTTTATTCTATTCCTCTACAAGACCATTCTTAAGCGAACCAACATTTAGATGGGAATTTTCATTTATTTGGTTTTCTAAAACGCCCCATATAGTGTAATCAAGGGAGCTAAATTCGGGGCTTAAATTTTGTTTATTTGCTGTCCTTAAAGTTCTCTCGTGAACTTTTACTTCATTTGCTTACTTTCTTATTGATGTTGTGGGGTCATTCTAAATCGCTGTAATGACAGCAGTCAAAAAAGGCCTTCTTTTCGTTTTTTTGTTTAATCTTCCACTTCCCCACTTTTTCCTTAAAAAGCTATTTTTTCAATTAAAAAATTTATTTGCTTTGTATAGGGTAGACATATTTGTTTGTTTGGAGTTTATGGCATATAAACCTTTGTTGGTTTTTTAAAGCAAAATCCATTTTTATAAAAAAATAAAGAGTTCTATTACAAACAATTCAGTTTAGCATGAGTACGCAGTTTAATTGTGAAAAACATTTTTATTTCAAGCAATTCAGTTCAGTCAAACAGTTCTAATTCATGCAATTCCTGTTAGTATAAGTATAGATTTTGTCCAAACACATTTAAATGTCAAAACAGTTCCATCTAAAAAAATTCAGATTAACAGTTTCGATGTCAAAAGTTCCATTTTAAACAATTACGCAGTTTTAATGACAAGAGTTCTATTTTGGGCAATTCAGTTTAGCATAAGTGCGCAGTTTAAATATCAAAACAGTTCTATTTTAAACAATCCAGTTTTGCATTACGTACGCAGTTTAAATGTCAAGATAGTTCTATTTCAAGTAATTCAGTTTAGCATAAGTACAGAATTTAATTCTTTTTGACCCATAGATAGGACCCTATCAGGTGCTGCCACTTCGGGCCAGAGTGGACCTGGGAGCGATGGTAATGCATTCCCCAAAGCTCCAGCATTACTGGAATCTCACCATCAGATTGTTATATCCAGGACAGTCATTGTGAGGGTCTTACCCCTCTGAAGAGAAATAGTTGGTGTATTCTACTGCCACAGACGACTGGGCAATATAGGGTTAACAAAGAAACTTTGGCATTGTTTCGGAGTTAAGCAAATCATAGATTCTTTGTCGTTTCTTTTCTTCTCAGTTATATTGGGCTAAATTTTAATTTTTTAAAAAGTGCTTGAATAATAGAAAATTTACGAAAATTTAGATTCATTGTGCTTTTTTTCAAAAATTGGACTAAGTAGACTAAAAAGGTTTTTAATAATTATTCCGTATTTTGCCTCCGCATTCCGTATGATCATACATAAATTACTACTTTTAGATACAAATACTTTAAATACGACTTTGCGTAAATTATTTATATCAAATTGGAATATTTGCTATCGTATGACTCTATTGATAAATAAAAAGAGTACGATTTAAGTGCAATGGAACACTGATAATTTACTTATTATTGTAATCAGACTAGTAAAACTCAGAATAGATTGGCTGTCGAAAAACTATTGGGTTATCTGGTTTCATTGATGTGTGATAAAACTAACGTCATATGAGAATATGACTTTGATTTGATGAAAAGCCACCTGATCGGATGATCCCAGAAGTTTAGAAAAAAGATAAATTTTGTCAGTTAAAAAATCGTCAATGAAAGCAGATCGAATTCCCTCTACACTCCTCGTTTGGTCGAACGGATGTGCGAAATGGAAGTTCCCAAGTAATAAAAATAATATTTGCTCATGAATGTGTGTCCTAGTTGTTCTTTATTCCGACACAAAAACCCTGAGAGCCGTTGAGGTCGTGAAAAGAGTGAGGTTAATGACAGAGAGAAGCGGCAACGGAAGAACAAAGATCTGAACGATGAATTGCTGAATATTAAATTAGGACAAGGTAATATAAACTCGGAATATAATCAAGTATGATAGAAATATCAAAAAATGGTAACAAACCAAAAACACACTTTCTAAGCACTTTAATCCCACGTGTCTATTAAATCTACGAAATTATGATAGGGGAGAGGGGAATACATAAAAGTATATCGGAGAAGCTGACCCACACTATCACAGATTCTAACAATCCGTCCAATCTTAGGAATTCGTGGAAAAAATTTGAGGAAACACTCTTCTTTTGTAGATTTCTCCAAGGAATTTGACTCCGCACACAGAGGGAAGACGGGGTAAATACTTCTCAACTATGGTCCCCACCGAAGAAACTGTAGCAGCCATAATGATGCTTATAAAAACACGAAAGTAAAAGTTCGCACACCAGATGAAGACACAGACAACTTTGACATTGTTTCTGATGTTCTGCAAGGGGATACATTAACTACTTATTTATACATTATCTACCGAGACTACATACTTCGAACGTCGATAGATCAAATGAAAGAAATTGGTTTACACTAAAAAAAAAAAAAAAAAAAAAAAAACGCCAGGAAGCAGACGATACCCCACACAAACTATTACTGACGGATAAGACGAAAAGGACACAGTGCTTCTGGCAAGTATACCCACCCAAGACGAATCCCTGTTGCACAGTCTGAAATAGGTAGCTGGGAGTATTGGCCTCCTGCAGACAAAATGGAGTACATGTGTTTCATTCTTTATCGGATTGTGACATTATGCGAATGTGTTGAGACAGTAAGACCTTTAAAGAGATATATTCTCCGTAGTGTAGAAGCTAAACTGCTGGACCGTGACATCGTAACGCTCACTTTCAGAAAACACCATCAGGAAATTGATGAACCTCCATAACCCTCCAGCTATAGAATAAATATTACGACTACAGTGCTTCTTCAAGAAGGACTTTAGGATTAAATAACGATAAGGTTGATATAACATTAAGCAACAAAAAGAGCTAATTTGTAACACTGTTATTCGTGCGAGTATATATATATATATATATACACACAGATAGAGAGCGTACAATAGGTAAATTGTCACCATTTTGAATTATTAATTTCTCGTATGTCCTTTATTTGTTTCAGATCTTTTCTACTGAATAGCAAACTAGAGTCATTTCAGTACTGTCTGTGGGGAAAGCGGCATCATGTCGCAATTCACTCCTCCAGAAATTTGAAAACAGCATTCTGCGCCGTTGTAATTCATATCGGAAGTTCCAATACGAAGATTTCAGAATGTTTTGGTATCAAATAACTCTTTATGATTATAAATGTATATTGAGAAAAAAACAAACACACAGTCTACAAAATGTTTGGGGGTGGTCACAAGCAGTGATAACGTTACTCTTCCGTATAAGCGAGTTAGAATTACACTCGTATTGCTATTGTTTCTACACAAGTAAATGGTTGTGATTATCGATCACACTAATAATTCAATTCAATAGTGATCATTATTTTGAAACTGTGAATTGTTTAGAATCAATGCTATTTAACACTAATAAACCTAGTCCATATTTGTCATTTATTTGCACACAGGTAAATGGTTCCAAGTATTGATATGTTGATTGGTTGGGTTTTATGGCTTATCAACCTTTGTACTTTATTTAACGCCAAATCCACTTTTATGTAAATAAACAATTCTATTTCAAACAATTTACTTTAGCATGAGTACACAGTTTAATTGTCAAAAACATTTCTATTTCAAGCTATTCAGTTTATTCAACTCAGCAGAGGTGCAGTCGGTATATTCTACAGCCCCACCCGACTGGGCAAAAGACAGAAAGAAATAAACCTGATAGTATCAGAAACGACAAAGTCTGCTTGTATAATTATTATTGAGACCATCACAGTATACAACTTTGTTGTCCTTCAGACGTCATTGAAAAGCCACCAGTTAGAATTGGTGTGAAAAACTAGCATATTTTAGTTACGTCTTACAGTGTGTAATCTTTTTATTTTTTTTTTTTTTTGGTTCAGTTCTACTGATCGCTTTTGGATAAAAGTTCCTCTCTTACTATATAGCACAATGACTTTTAAGTTTAATTATGCTTGATTTGGATTAGAAAATGTATGTTTTGTTAAAGTACAGTCACGTAACAAGAGGATTTTTAAAGACATATCTAAAGTGTGAATTTGCCATGCATTTATATACCATATTGTGAGAATTGTCACGACACATGCATTAAGTACGACTGTGCACTTCCGTTTGATTTCTACTAAAGACATGAAAATCAAGTAAACAGCATTACATTTAGTGTGATTAGTGATTTTATAATCTCACTTCTAATTCCAGTAGACATTGAAAACCAGAATAATACAAGAACACATACACAGCAGGAAAGGTTTTCAAACACTGGAAAAGGTACAGATACTCTTTTACTTATATGAATATGTGCAGTCAAGTTATATGAATGTGAAGGATTGATTTTAATAGCATGTCAAAACCTTCAGGGTTATTTCATGCTTCATTTTTAGAGAACTGCGTTTCTTTTAATTTCATATTCCCATTTTTGGTTTTGTTGTTTTTTAGAGTTTTTTTATCATTGCAGACGTTCCTATCGAATGCAAACAATTCTTAAACAGATCTATGTGACTTATTGGTGGGAAACGAACAAGTATTGCCTCTCCGAGTCAGAGTGAACATAGGAGTAATGGCAATGAAGGGGTAATTGACAGATCTCCGGAAATGGCATCTCGCCATTTAGACATATTCAGTGTCATACACTGTACACACCTTTTAAAGAATGCCTCATCCCTTTGCAAGGGGTTTAAATGGGCATATTCTAAGTTCCACCGACAATAGTTTAGTTCAGGCTTTACATACGCATAATATAAAACTAGGGTTATCTGTAATTTGTCTTTTATCTTTAGTTTTAATGTTTTCAATTCTTGTTGAATGTGTGTGTGTGTGTGTGTGTGTGTGTAACTCCACATTCGTTACTTTGCGACAGGAGGAAAGCATGTAAAGAGTCATCTGACGAGACGGAGAGTATTGCAATAATATTCTCCACCGAAATAAAGTTATTATGACGACTTAACCGAGTTTGAGTCTCCATTAAATTGTACTATATAAGGTACTATTTTGAACAAATTCTGAAAACAGCACCCCCACAAACAGCAACTTTACAGTCACTTCAATCCCATCTTATAAACCCTTCAAGTAGGACGAAAAAGACACTGCTCGAAAAGTAAAGATGAACTTATAAGCGACGTTGTTCTATAGACTCCTAAACATGGACACACCAGTGTTGGCCAACCATCAAATATTTACGTTATCACAAAGCAGATACGGAATGCTATGTAGAGGACATGCTAGGAGCGCAGTAGACAGACGGATTCCAGAGACTCAGTTTTATCAGCTCTAAATAGATGGATAGACTGGTCGGGCAAATTCCTTTTTTTTTTTGTTGCTCCGTTTTGTTTTTTCTCTTTTTCGTTAATGTTCTTGTATGCAAGCATCTCTATCATTAGCTAGACGATTGATGCATTAGATGAGAAATGTTTAACGCCAGGCCTCTAAGCCAATAGCTAATATCCCCCTAACGTTGCATCTAATCGAGACACTCCAACAAGGGATGGACACGGCTGTCATGACGGACAAACCAGGGAATTCCATTGTTTAAAAGGAAGAATGGAAAACGAACCTATTGTCACCATAGAGTCAAGCCAATTGACGGTAAAATAATGCGTAGACGTTGAATTTCTTTATCTTTTCTTTTTAATTCATTTTAAATGCTTGAATAGGATCGGTTGAATTTCTAACTTGGCGAAATACAAGTCTACTATAAAAAAGAACAGATTTGAAAAATGTTGTAGAATTCTACGACCAAAAAAAATTCCAATTTTTTTTTTCACACATTCTACACCGAAGACGGTACATTTCAATGGAAAAGTTTACTTATTTTTAAATGAAAACTTGCGGTGAAATAAATATTTTCGCTTGACAGCAACTCTTGCTTTTACTTAAAGCTTTTTTTTTTTAATGTGGTGCACTTAAGTATACGATTATCTTCCTTGAAAAAGCATCGGTGACTCGAGTTCAAATCCTAGACGGGCTAATTCCCTATAGAAAGTCATTAATACATCGCTTCTTTCCTTTCAAGCAATTAACATCTAAGACAGATTTCAGGAACACCTCTAGGCGAAATATACAAACCTACTTTCCTCAGAGAAGATCTTTTAAGAAATGTTTCTTGCCAGGCCTTTACATACGAGCAACCCATGAGGATAGTTTGACGAGAAACCTCTTTACAATACGACTCATGTTGATAATTCAAAAATGTTACATAATAGAACAGTGAGATCCATTTTAAGTTAATTGCTGAGCCGTTAAACTAGTGGGAAAATACACGTTTAACTCGTTTGAAGGACAGCCATTAACCTCGAGGTCAATCTGAGACTGCAGTTTTCATTGGATGGTTTCAGGGAAGAGACCAAAATGGTTCTTGAGTTTGAATAAGTTGAGTCAGTTAGTAAGAGATGCTCAAAGCTCCCACCGCACCAGATGGGCCAAGAATCGTCGATAAATGAAAGGTAAAATTGGCAAATGAAATGTAGACGTGCTATTATTCCTCATTAACCAATTAGAACGAAGATAGTAATACGTAAGAGATATTAGAACGACTGAGCTGACTGGAAAAATGCCACGTTAAGAGTTGAAGTGAGGTGAGGAAATGGGAGCAGATCGATCATCCTGTAAAGCCCATATATATATGATTGATAGATAGATTTCAATTTAAAAATTAATGCATTTTTTAGATTGTAATCTTTGGACTGGGGTATTTGTGCCAAATATATTTTAACAAATGCTACGCAAAAACAAACATCCCAAAAGGAAAATTTAGGTTAACATCGTTAGAATTTCTTGTATTTTCTTACGGGTAGATTTTAAAAAATGACGGTGTGTGGTGTAAAACAGGAACTAAAATCAAAGGCAAAAGCAAAAAAAAGAACCCAACTTTTTACGATGTCTCAGCAATATTTTAAGATGATGAAGGCGGATTGTAAGTCTTTAAAGTGGTTTGTTTTATTGGAACATTAGAAAATTAAAATGGTACAAATTATATTAAGATTAAATAGAAATTATACATTTGCATGGGTTTCAAAGCAATGAGGTATGATCGAAAAAAACTTAGAAAATGAAATAAAACTCGGTTCTTTGTCTTGGTTAGGAAACCTGCCGACGAGAAAGAAAAAACACAATTTAATCCAACTTAACTCCACTTAAATTTGACCTTGTGTCAAGTCCTGTTCGTGTTTTTTTTTAACCCACATTATGTCAAATAAAGTTTGATATGCTATTCAAGAAAGAACTGTTGATTTTATGATATCAGAAACATTCTACATTTTCTTACTAAGAAATAAATTGAAAAAAATAAAAGCAGAAGTATAGTATATATTAGCTATAAAGTGCCTGAATAATTATATATATATATATATATATATATATATTGTCATCCAAAGACAGACTGTTTCGTTCTATCAGAACTCTTCAGTGGGGCTAGACACGCAGGACGACGTTGGCTAAGGGAATTTTTAAGGTATTTATTTAGCTACAGCAGCCGTTTGTTTACATTTTTATACCCTATTTGCTACCAGAGTGCTCTATTCTTTCGAGGAGCTTTGCATTATGCGAGCAGCGGCCGACAATTCCTTCGCCAGAGTGCTCAATCCGTAAATACAGACTATTTTTCCCATTTTGGAAAAATAGGCGCGCACACACTCACACACATATATAAATGTTTTCTGCCTACTTTATATAAATTTTTGATTTATACATTTTTGCCATACAGATAGTTCTGTACTATATATTTTCCTACCGTACTTTGTCTTCGACATCTTATCAGAAAATATAACAAAATTAAAGTCAGGGTATATATAAAAATTTATATGAATAGATATATGCACCTAAGGCCACGTTTAGCCCCACACGGAACAAATATGGACTCTGAACAAACGTTTTCTTCAAATTAACTAAAAAAAAAGAATCCAACACGCGTCTTGTATCCATGGTGTTCAAGATGACGCACAGAAAAAAAAAACTGAAAACCACAATGAGATTTCCTGACAGAAAAGAATAAATGTAGACACGCCGAAGAAACCGTAAAAAAAAACTCAATAATATGTGAAAATCTTTTTGGCCAGTATTATCTAGGGGCGAGCCCTAATAACCTTCTCGATCGCTAGAGGGCAGCACAATCGAAAACATTTTTAGCCTGCCTCTTTCTCTCTTTGTGTCTGTATCTTTCTGTTAATCCCACTCCTATCTATTTTCCCTCTCTTTCTCTCGTCAAAACAGAGAATCTTGTATCGTCTAAAAAAAATGATAAATTCATATTTTACTTGAGCTATCATTGAAGAAGCAATGGTGTGTTTCGATGCGAAATGTTCTTGTCCGAACTGATATGGATCAAGGAATGTTAGAGGGAAGTAAAGATGGGTGACGTTATGCAATTTTGAAAGAAAACTAAAAAAAAAATGTAGAAGTAAATGAAGAGAAAAATAAGGACAAAAAAGAAAAAAAAAACGTAGGAAAGGAATTTAAGAAAAAATGTGATAGAAAGGAAGAAAAAGTAAAATAAAAAATAACTGTAAAGTATGAAAAAAAGAAAGTTAGGAAGAAAGACAGGAAATAAACTATGAAAAAAAGTGCATGAAGAAGGAATGAAAGTGAAAAAGAAAAGAATTCTACGGAAAACATGACTAAGAAAAAAGAGAATATGAAAAAAATAATCTAAGTCAAATGTGAAGAACGAATTTTAAAAATAAGTGAAAAAAAGAACATAAGAAAACAAAATTATCTTTAAAATTAACCAAAGTAGAGAAAAAAGAAAGAAAGAAATTTATAAAGGAATAACATATAAAGAAAAAAATATAGGGAAAAAAATTATAAAAGTAATGTATGGAAAAAAAATGAAGAAAGAAATAACGAAAGAAATGGAATTTTCAAAAAAACATGAGATAGAAAGATAGAAAAAAAATTCAAGTAAAGTATGAAAAAAAAGAAAGAAAGAGAGAAAGAATGAAAGAAAGAAAGTGAGCTAAATTCAAAGAAAATTGATATAAAAGAAAAAATGAAAAAAAAATTTAAGTATAAAAAAGAATTAGATAGAAAGACAGAAAGTGTTAAAGAATCTTAAATTTAACTGAGGAATCTTCACGTTTTCCTTCCATAAGAGTTAAAATGAAATTTACTAGGATTCTCATAAAGCTAAAGTAAAGTTGACGACCTCAGTCGAGGGTGACCCAAAGGCACCCTTTTCAATCGCTACAACACCGAGGTATAGGGAAGGGTGCTACTCCCTTACCTGGATTGCTCCACTTTACCCTTGATACATACCTTATAATGCTGAATGTTAAGTAAAGCGACGTCAAATACCATTTCTGAGTCTTTAGTATGACTCGACCAGGGATTGAACCCCAGTATCCCGTGCCATTGGCGAACCCTCAACTCTTTAGACCAATAGCCTGGTTACTCACTTAGGATTCTTATACTGTTGTACAATTCGAGGCGAATTTACCTTAAAAAATTTAAACCTCCATTACAGTTCATCAAAAACAATTTATCTCGAAATAAAAATCGTCCATAAAAAGCAGAAACTCTGAAAATCGCTCTTTAGTTGAATACACAAAAATATATATCAGTGGTAACTCTACAGCAAGTGTTTTCAGGCTTAGTCCGAAGAGATATTCTCGCAAGTCTACCTAAAGTCATAGTATTAATTTTTTTTCATAACAATATCATCTGACATTTACTTTGGCTAGAAACAATGTCCTAACACGAACCAACATCAATAATTATTTCACTACACTAATTTATAAACCTTTGGTTCATTTTCAAACCTTAAAACATTGATTTAGATACATTTTAATAACCGTGTTCATAATGTGAGAGGGACAAAAGAAAATAAAAAGACATTATTTCTGAGTCACGAAAATCAGCCCTAAAAATAACGAAATACATTTTAAACGATTAGATTACGTACTGCAATGATAAAGATAAACTTTAAAAATCTCAAATTTCTTTCACTCCCCGCATTCTTGTTTGGGTTAAATTTTGACTACAAATCTTTTTGTGATCATTATAATATTCTATGAGGGAAATTTAATAATATGAAGTCAGACCAAAAACATTCCAACCCTATGTAAATCCCAAGCAGGCTTGTCTGTGCGTGGTCAGTTCCGTTGATCAAACAATTAGAATCTAAGTAACGAAAGCACAGTAAGTTGTTTTTTAATCGAATATCTACAAACATCAAGCAGTTTCCTCTTCCGGATTTAGAATGACAGCTGTACAGGCGAAGCAGCGATGTGTGGGAGAGTGGTATAACTTTGAACTGATTCAGCCATACCTTTTCAGTCGCCATCATAGCATGGAACGGTAAACATTGTTAGTTTATGATTGAAATATATTTAAAAATTGATGACTGTCATTGCAATGTCGTGGTTATTTCGTAACCATATCGATCCCCCTTGTAATTATTTCCTCTAGAAATATCCTGACGGCTGGTCGCCGACAACTGATGAACTGAAAGTTTTTACTCGTCATGAAATTGCATCAAGACCAGAGGCAATGACAAAACTAGTGCTGCAAGGTTAATCTTAAGGGAGGTCTATAGCAAGTGAAAGCAAACATTTGAATGACATAATGCTTTTTAGCATTATATATATATATATATACACACACAGAGACATTCTTTAAAAGTAAAGTTAAATTTTGACAAAGATCTGCGTTATCTTTTTATTTTACATTCCAACGCACACACACGTCTAATTGAATGTTGATATTTACAAATGGTCAAGACATTTAACTCCATCAATATGATATCGTGGAACTCTCACCTCTTCATGTTTGCTTTTTATGTGTGAATAATATTCTAAGTAGTAAAGGAAATTAATTGTACCAGCCAACGAAACGCAGGAGAAAATTTGTTTATAATTGTTAATATAGGTGCTAGGAATTTAACTTTAATTGCAAATGGCAGTGATGTGGTCAAAAAGAAAATAACCGGCTTCGGAGTAATTATTCAGCAACTAGTTTGAAAAATAAATTGCGCCTGTAAGTTTTGCACACACTCAATAAAAATTGCTATACTCTAGATAATATATAGGCGAAAATAATTTTGAACGACTTTTTTGGCAGCCGAATCAAATCGCAAACTGACAAACAAAACCACAGATGTAAAATAAACTTATTTACTTCATGATTCATTATCTAAACAGACTTTAAGCTGTCAAGTTCAGAGTGTATTTTGCCTCTTTCTTGAAATATCGCATACCCCCAACTTGGGTCTTGCATATATAAGTGGAAAGCTACACATAAAAAAGCTTAACGCTGTATTTTACCGAGATAAAATCCACAACAAAAAATAGCAAAAGTTTGTGTTAATATCGAATATAAGGTATTCGTCATGAAAGGGAAAAGAAAGAGTAGATAAAAAAAGACAGACAAGTATCTGGCTTCCGACCTTCCCCTCTCAATACCTCCCGCTTTGTAAAAACATATTCCCAATTCCCCACCTATCTACTTCCCCACCGACCGAAAAGTGTAAGATATGCGTTGTGGGGAAAGAGAGAACTTTATATATATACATAAAAGGGGAAATAAAGAGAACATGGCGTCCGTCTTCTAACCTTTCCTACTCAAGAGCTCGAACACACCATAATGTTAAAGTTGTGGAGTCTACAAATGGGAAGAAAAAAAAAACAGAGCACTAAAATAGGAATCATTTTTATAAAAAAAATTAAATATCAATGAATATTGGTTTATCTGTTTAATGTATTCCACACTTAAATCAGAGAATGATAATGAAGCCGCAGGTTTTACGTCCAAAGTGCCCTGGTCCAACGCGGGTGATTTAACAAAATTTTAGCATACACTCCGACAGGACGGTGCTAGATGACTATTAACCCTTCAAGAGGGTTCATCCTCTCTTTGATATACCTTCTTTTTATCCTGACAGGCTTTTAGCTTACTTCTTAGTGATAAGAGTAGAGGTTTAGTCAACGATCACTCGACTATGCAAAAGGTAGTCTTGGGCGATAGGATACGAGTAGCGCTCCTCGAATATATACATATATATGTTGATAATCCTTAGTTAGAAGAAACTAATCGAGCACTCAGAGCACGAATGAATGAATGAATATATATATATATATATATATATATAGAGAGAGAGAGAGAGAGAGAGAGATACATATACACTTGCCCAGTCAGGTGATACTGTAGAATACACCAACTGCTTCTCTGAAGACTTGTAAGACCCACTCTAATTAGTGTCCTAGATATGACGCTAAACAATGCTGGAGCTTTGACGAATTCGGAGTACCCCTTCATTGCCATCGCTCCCAGGTACACAGCGGCCCGGAGTGGTAGCATTTGAAAGAGTCCTATCTATAGAGTAAATAGAACTAAATTGTGTACTTGTGCTAAACTGAATTGTTTAAAATAAACCTGTTTCTGTATGCAAACTGGTTGTTTGAAATAAAACTGTTTCTATGTATAAAAGTGGATTTGGCAATGAATAATCTACAATGGTTGATGTACCATAAAATCAAACACACATACACGCTAAAAATAACAGGGAAACCTTTACCATTAGATAAATTCTAAAACAGTGATAAAACCAAAAAATCGGTTGTAAATCGTTACAAAGACGGTGGAAAGCAAATTTAACAATATTAAGATATAGTAAGAAATAAAATGAATTCACAACTCGCAGTTTCACGACCTCAACAGTCACGTAAGCTACTTTTCACTAATATATAAGTTAATATTGTCTAATATCTCCACGGGTTCAGCTAACTAAAAGTAGTAATTTACAAAGCTTTTCGCTGAGATGTGGGACATTGCAGAATGAATGGGGCACCCAGTGAGACTCGAACTCAGAATTTTGCTAGTTAGGCTTGCTAACCATTACAATACCCGAGGCGCCCCCAGTGAACTAAAAGTAATCGCTTAGTTCATCTTTCTAGTCTGACAGGCAAAGTTATTGTAAACCTGATCTCTTTTAACGTGAATTTTTTCTTGGTCTTTTTTTTTTCATCTCTGAATTCATACATTTCTTGCTTCCCAACTTTCAATGATGTCATATGGACTGACTGAAATAGACCTTAAAATCACTCAAAATTCTTATTAAAAGTAAGAGTTATTATCTTGCTGTTTTGCCTGCTATTATTATTGTCGTAGAAAGACAAATCTCTTACCGTCATGTTCAGAAAAAAAAAGTCTTCCAAGGTCTTCTTTGTACGAAAACAATGTTATGAATGATAACCCAGTTGCCATGTTAAGTTTTTTAGTAGGGAAAACTGAGAAAATCACTAATTCTTGTCTTTGGTACTCCCCCTCTTCTTTCCTGTAATGTGATGGGTTTTGAATGTTTTGGTTTTCTTTTTTTCTTTCCGTTATTTATCACCCTCCATGTGTATTGGCCTTCTTTTTTTTTAGGGAGGGTGAGTTTTGCAGCGAGAACGATAAAGGTAGTGTGTTGGAGAAGAGAGTGATTATGTTGGACCTGGAAAAAGAAATTAGTTTTTCTTTCTCCGCCCACCCTCACTTTTTTTTTTTTGTTCACAGCCAAAACCCAAAAAGAGGTTTCTCTTACTATTTTCTATTTTACTGTTTGTTGAGATAGATCGAAAAAAAATATCATGCAATAAAAATAAAGAAATCCACAAGAACGAAAACGTCACTAGAGTGTAAATAGCACGACCCTTCACGCCGAAGTAACATGGCTTCGGTCTGAGGATGACAAAAAAAAAAAATGAAGTATACACTCAAACAAATAAAAGTCGGTAAAACGTGGAAGCAATTTCTGTGCATTTTTTTTTTTTTCGTCTTTTGAATATATTTTTAAACTTCTTCACTCTGTCTGTCTCCTTCTAAGTTACTTCCAATTTTTTTTAGTCTGTTGTCGATTCTTTTGTTCGATGTTACTTTTTTAATTTACTTTTAAAACCACACAAAGTAGATAAAACTGAAGGGTCGATGTACTAAAGAAATGTGTAAACTTATTACAAGTCTATCTTGGTCTAATCGTATCTGTCTATTAAGCTGTAGATCATATTTTTCTTTATCAAGCACTAGATCTATATTGGTTTAATTTTATCTACCTATCTTGTTCTGAGTATGATGCTAAAGTGCATCCGATTTTGAGATTACTCCCAGGTCCACTATGATCTGGAGTAGTAGAGGAAGGAGTTCCTGTGGCGTAGTGACTACCATGCCAGACTACAACAACTTAATAAGCGAATGAACTCCACTCGTCCGATTCCGTTCACTGTCGGACGACTGCCATTTAGAAAGGTCAGAGCCCCACCCCCAGATATGAGTTACAAAGATGGCTTAAGAACTAAGTAGCCCTCGACGGTTGATACCCCCTAAGACAAAGAAACCGAACCGAACCTGGCGTGGTCGTGTCCATTACAGCTCATATATTGCTCAAATACACTTGTATCAAATTATTAGTATTTGGTAGGTAATTTGATACTATATAACCGGGTGCAAGCAAATAATTATAATTAGAGAATCTTATTTGAAACATTACAATTGTAAAAATGACTGATCATGGTATAAAATATCGGCAACAAGAGTTGATATGCCGTAAAACCAACCAAAGAAACCTATCTCGGTGTATCCATATCTATCAGTCTGTCTCTCCATCTATGTACACGGTAATAGACATTTGTGTGTGTTATTGTTATATAATTTCGGAATTATTTTTTTATATTAATCATTTTTCGTTAATTATATTTTATCATTCAGTTTAGTTAGGCTTTGAACTATTCGGGTTAAGAGCCCAGGGGTATAGTCAATTGGTGCAGTTTACGCTCATGCGCAAAGGATATGGCAATCACCATTGTCATAATAAACCTCAGACAAGAATGGGGCTGGAGTGTGGATGATGTCATGCCCGAAAGAGATGGTCCTGAGAATTTGAGGATTTTGAAAAAGAGTCAGTTGAGATTGGCCATGGAGGCAGAGAGTTGAGTTTTTGCCATTGAGGCATAGATTTGAGTTCTCTACCGTTGAGGCATGTAGTTGGGTCTTTCGGATCTCTACCGACAGAGATCTTAAACATCACAAGATGCGCCGTGCGTCAGCATGGTATGGTGAGCAAGGATTTTTTAAGAATTATGTTTTTCTCCTCGTATCCCCATGAACCGAAATTAATAAATTAATAAACCGTTCGTATCTGAAAGAACAGACCCTGCCTGTATTGCATTTGTATATTTAAAGTACAGAACATTATTATTAAAAGAGATGTACTCCCAATTGGAAAAACATGTGCTCGTGTACTTTTCTCTTTCTCTCGCACACGCAAACACATACGCACATTAAAACATGCAATTAAAATTTGCACACATCTTACGATGATTGTCCATATCAATCTATCAGCTTACTTAAAAGTAGCGGATATAAATTCAACAAGGTGTATTGTTCACTGTTACACAAAATCCTAAGCGCACACACAAAAAAAAAATTATACGTACACATTTAGATAAGAGAAAGAAAAAAGTGTTATGAATAAAAGAAAGGGGAGTCCCTCAGGCGTAGTGGTAAACGTGCTGGACTCGGACTTTGTAGTAAACGAATTCGAACTCCCCTCGCGCTATTATGTTCACTTTTGAACTAACACTCTTGGGAAATATATCAAACACCTCATTCTCCCATCTCATGTTAGACTAGCAAACCTACACGAGTGAGTTCGATTCTCATTGGGTGCCCCATTCATGCGGCCTTGTGCTACATCTAAGCAAAAAGCTTAGTAAATTAAACCCCATTCTCCCATCTTTGGGTCGAAATAGTACCACTACAGTTCTTCAACAATAAAGGCTTTGGCATTAAACACACGAAGTTTAATATGTTATTGAACAAACAAACCCAACTATATAATAATTACAGAGGTTAAAGAAAAAACAAAGAAACCTAAAAGAAGAAAATCGTTCCGACTTTAATTTGTGATAATTCTTTTTGAATAGGAGCATCTGATATACTTTTTAAAAAGTGACAAAAATGCAAAGTTAATAAGTATTTAAACAAACAATTACTTTCTAATCGTTTTCTTTGAGACTTTAAACGGGAACATTCTGCAGAAATAACCATATGGTATTGCCATTGAATGCACTTAGTCATGTTTTGTGGTTCTAAATGCTAAATATTTGTAAATACTTTTTAATGAATTTAATTTGTTTAAAAAAAGGCGGGGTTATTCATTTATTCTATTCCACTAAAATCTTGTTTAGATAAAAATTTAAGTTTGAAAGGTAAAATTACATTGCTATTTGGAAGAGTTTCAAAGCTTACATGTTATCAAAATGCCTTCAACCACTCATTCTAAATTTTTACTGGTCCTTGAAATCGTAGATAGAAAAAACTGATTTTCTGCTTGTTTCAGAACAGTGCTTTTTATAGCACTACTGGGCATTTCATAATTATTAGTTTGGCAGTTCTGCCATATCAGCAATGTTAGTTTCTCGCCTAGACAATCATCAAACTTATTTCAACTATCATAACTAAAACTGGCTTGTTAATTTGTCAATTTCTGTGTTTTGTTTATATTAATTCGGCAAGATTCCGCGAGGAAATTTCGGTTAAATCAAACCTCCTATTTTATTACGGAAGTTGTTGTGAATTTTTAAAAGTATTAGATTTCTTGTTCGAAACAAGTGCACATATTCTACATGATACTTTAAATAACGGACTTTAAGAGTTTATAATAAGAATATTCTATTATTTACATGCTCTGTCCGAACAGAACCGAACACTTTTTACGCTTCTCTTACTCACATTACATATGCACATACACACACTTATACAAAGATCTTTCAAAAAGTTCAACACCTCACCCAAAAAGAAAATTATAGCTGAATACTTTGGTTGTGGCTATACTTAACCACTTCTTATAAAACTAGACCTGTTCAATATTGCTCGAAACATGTCCTGTCAGCAGCACCCCACACGGCGCCAACTGTACGGCCACCTACCACCTATCACGAAAACTATACAAGCTAGACGAACCAGACATGCCGGACACTGCTGGAGAAGTAAAGATGAGATCGTAAGTGATGTGCTCCTGTGGACACCCGCATATGGCCAATCAAAAGCAGGACAACCGGCTCGAACATTCATACAGCAGCTATGTGATGATACGGGATGTAACCCCGAAGACCTGCCGAAGGCGATGAATGATAGGGAGACGTGAAGAGAGAGAGTCAGGGATATCCGTGCTAGCCGCACGTCATGATGATGACAATGATAAAACTAGAAAAATCAGGATTAGTTTTTCGACTTTTATGAGAATAGCAAACGTTGACGATAGAATTGTAGTCTCATTTGGTGCCCCATTCATACGGCCTTATGCCACATCTAAGCAAAATTCTAAGTAAATTGCTACTTTAATTAGAAGTTATTGTGTACTACTAAAACAAAAAGGTTCCGCAAGAGCTCTTTCTTGGTGAGCTTTAGGAGCTTTTGAACGGCCTTCGTGTACATATGTATAGTCAATCACACAAAAACAGACATATATATATATATATATATATATATATATATGTACGCATATGCACAAACAAATATACGCATAATTATGTATGCAAACACACACAATATATATATATATATATATATATATATATATATATATATATATCGGCTAATACTTCGTTTTTCATTCCTATTTACGACATATTTTGCAGTTTTGCTAATTTCCTAGCGTTCCATTTCTATTCAAAGGATAATGCAAATATTAATGAGAAAAACAGAATCTACCAAAAATCTTGAACATAAGTCTACCAGAACATCCAAGAGTTATTCAATGAATAAGAGGAATTCTGTAAAACAGAGTTCAGATTTTTTTAAATGTAAACTCTGCATTGTTTGGAATTGGTTTACAGCAAAATCTTTCTTAATCTCACAAAATTATTTCTTTTAGCGCAGTTCAAAATAGTGGCAAATCTAACAAGGTTATTCAAGCTTAAACAGAGTGATGACATCGAATTTTTGGTGGTTCAGAAGGGCAAACCATTTGCAATTACTGAACAATATGTGATGTGTACAGAGAAGCATGCTTTAGTTAAAACAATCTTTACAAATAGGCTAAATATAGATTTGCCACGACGAATCTAAATCAGAAAGCCCATGAAGTTAAAACACTGATTCTCCGGTAAAGAAAGAGTTCAAGATGTAGAGGTCAGTAAAGAAAGTCATGTTGATAGTCTTCTATTGATTTTCTTGAAGAAAGTCTTCAAGTAAATAGTACTTTCTATTGTCGACTCTTTAATTAAAATTCACCTTTTTTTAATAAATTAAACTTGTCTATGAGGTATATTAAGTAAAGTTGGTGACCGTAGTCGAGGGCGATCCAAAAGCTCCTTTTCAATAGCTACTACACCAAGGTTTAAGGGAGCGCTTTACTCCATTCTCTCGGATTGCTCCACTTTACCCTTGATACGTACTTATAATGCTGAGTGTTAAGCAAGGAAGCATCAAGTACGATTTTTTTTAAGTTTTTGGTATGACTCGACCTGGGATTGAATCCTGGTCTCCCAGGCCATTGGCAAACACTCTACCCACTGGCTTCGAGTCACTCTCAACTGAAGTCGCCAACTTTACTTACTATGAAGTATAGTGAGCTTAAATTGTGAAGATAGATTAAAATTCAATTTGTCTTCTGAATTACATTAAAACTTATCAAATTTAAAAATAAATCAAGTCTAGAATGATAGAGTTCTATTCGTCCAATTCTGGTGCAGTGACAGCTACAGAGATCTTGATTTTACGCACTTGTGCACCGTAAAATTATAATTTCGTAATTCAAATTATCAATCCGTTACGCATGTCAGTGTCAGTCATCTCGAAGAAAAGAAAAGAAACGCTCAGTTCCAGAAAACTCTTTTCAGTTACAACACCGTAAAATAGTGTATATATTACATGGAGTCAGTTCTATATTTTTAACGATGTGTTTTAATCTGTGTAATACGTTGACCCGGAAAGCCTTTGGAAATACACTTCGCAGAAAAAAAAATCCTGTGTAACAACCCACAAGACAGTTCGTCGCCGTTTGCAGCCTCAATCTCAAAACTCCTGTGACTGTACTGATTACAAGATATAATGGGCTAGCTATTCCGTTAGAACCATTAGCAACCTGAAGAAGCAGACTGTGCAGCTTGAGTGAAAGGTTTTACTCTACATAACACTGCTCTGTTTTATAATCAATCTATACCACAAACAGATGTAAACTTTATATAAAAGAAAGATTAATTCCTGCATTAGTCTCTTTAGCTCTTTAACTGTTACTTAATGCTGTAAGTTAATACACTGGGAAATTTCTGATTACAATCATGTCCATTTATAGTTTTGAAATTTCATTGCAACATGTTTTTAAATCACATTGACTATAATGAATATTTCTTTGCACTCTTAACTGGAATAAAATATTCCTATCTAATACTAATAATTTTAGTGGGCTTCAACATTGTAGGAAGCAAGATCACAATCTTCGGGCTTTTACATTCACTTTCGAACTATCACATTGGGAAATGTATGAAACACCTTATTCATCCTGGTGGGGGTTAAATATCACCACATCAGTTCTTTTCTAAGCATTAGTTTGGCATTGAATATTTAATAAAGGTTGACATGCCATTAAGCAAAGTAATAATTTATACACAATTATATGGATTCAAGTAGTTAGTTCTATTTGATAAAAATCATTTGTTTGCACAAAGTTATATGGTTTTAAACATCTTAAATTTTTATTTAAAAGATAAAAGAAACGACTGATTTATTATACCTGAAAATGACTTTTTTATTGGTCAGTTTCTGTGTTTTGTTGACATTATTTCATCAAAATTAGGGTGCAAAGTTCTTATAAATCAAATTATAATTTCAAGCAACTAATAATCATGATTCTAATTAAGTGTGGCTTCAAACAACTATTCCTAACAAGATAATTTGCATACAGATTTTTCAAGTATTTCTCTCAAACATTAGAAATTCTATCAAATAATAATGTAGCTGTACACATTTGTATTGTTTCATGTATTCCCATCCAAAACTAATAACTTTCAGAAAAATTGATTTAACCCGAACAGGTACTTTTTCACTAGATCAGAGTGGACGTCCCCAAGTGCTTCAGAATTGAAACCTCACCAAGAGATCCAGTTGAGAGTCATACCCAGAACACATTCTTCATTTTTGAAATATGTGTTAGGCTTCTCGAGTGTTGTATATCGATAATCATCAATATCGGATTTTCTACTCGACGGTAGGAAGCACTGCATAATGAGGTTTGGTTTGGTTTGGTTTCTTTGTTTAATGGCATATCAACCTTTGTAGGTTATTTAATGCCAAAGTTATTCTCCGAGAAGAACAGTTGTGGTACTATTTAACCCATAGCTGGGAGGATAAGAGGGTTCATACCTTTCCCAAGAGTATTAGCCCGAAAGTGAACGTAATAGCGCGACAGGAGTACGAACTCGTTTACTACGATTCTGCAGTCCATCGCTTTAACCATTACGCCACGAGGATACCCCCTGCATACCGAAAAATCTCTTGGTAGACTCGAAGTTTGTCAAAAGGAAAAACAGAGGGATTAGGTGTCGAAGAAGTTTGCACTTGAAACCAATAACCAAGAGCAAAATTCGTGAATTGAATTAACACGACCAGAAAATCCGGCGAACATTTGCGCGCGACATACGGAAACACTGGACAGCTGTTTTCGACCTTATTAGGTCTCTTTAGCAGTGTATACCCTGATCTCCCCCACTGAAGATCGAACCAGCGACCACAGAATGCACGGGCAAATCTCTACCACTGAACCATCAATCCACATCGCACATAATTGACGCCAAATCAACAAAAAAAAAATAAAATGTACCGAGAACAAACGTCTTGTTACAATTTACTTTCACTGTTAATCAATATGGTATTAATTCAGGTCCATCGTCTCTGTATGTTTCCAAACTGTCTCACAGAAATTGAAAAATCTCTTAATTTTCGAAGGAAAATTCTGTAACCTCTAAAAAAGGGTTTCTAAAACATTAAATTCAAAAACACACGTTCGCTTTGCACCACACCAGAAATACGACAAACTCAAAACGCAAACTGTTTTATACAATGCTTCAATCGAATATAATCTTTAATCTCACCAGCTAGAGAGAGTTTTTAATCCCTTCTCTCACTAAATTCCAATATTAGAATTGGAATATCAAATGATATACTAACACTAAATAGACGAAAAGGCTGACAACTGCTCATTTACACATAGGGACATTTAATGTATACTTATAAAACGTAAAAGAATTATTATGCGAATGCATAAAAGTGTCCCAACGGATGAAATATGAACATCTTGTTCCATGAACAAGTAGTATATGAAAGGGGTACAAAAACTATGAAAACTAGCTCGTCTTCTTTGAGCAAACCCATGCGTGTTCTATGCTACATTGCTGAGGTGAAACTAAGAACATCGACGGGGTTGGAAGCAAAGTACCTATTCTATTCAACGAACAGAAACAAAGAGGCACGTATTATCCACTGAAAGAACTGGGAACAAAAGACGAAGAGAAAGGATCCTGAATTCTCACATGAGAAATGGACGCACCCCAAATCCATATAAGACCGTTATTCTTTTTCCTTACAACTATCTAAAAAAAATTAAGAAATTAATAGTATCTGTTACATTTATATCCTACGATACAAAACACAGTTATGACGATATCAAAGGAATTCACGAACAGAATATCTTGAATGCAACACTTTAGCTATTTCATTGATTTTTTGGAGATCGTTTCAAAATAATAGCTTAGCTGCATATTTGGTGCTTTGAGCCCACGAGCATTGCCCACTTACTGGAACGCCTAGTCCAATCCTACTTTTTTTTAGATATAGTCTGCTATGAAATTTAAGCTAGCGTTTACCAGGACTTGAACGATCGTATCCTTTACTTAAATACAAAAACAACTTCCTTCATCAAATCAATAGAAACCCTAGAGTAAAATAAAGCTTTTTAAAGAAAGTTGCTAAAAGCTAGATAGGGTGTTTAATTAACATGTCAAGGGTGTATTAAAGCGGGAAAAACGATAATTAGCTTAAAACTTCAGTTCTTCTAAAAGATAAGAAATGGATATTCTATGGCAGATGAACAAGACAGACACCATGGCGACACTGGACACAATGTGAAAAGAATGAAAAAAAAAAACTTCAGACTTTTCATAAAAAGGTAATCAATGAAAAAGTAAGTATGAAACCCATGATTTTACGGATAAAAAGAATCCTAGTCAATTTAATAGAATAGAAAATTCTGGAGATAATTAAAAACGTGAAAGATAGAAAAAAGGTTGAGATAAATATGAAAAAAGTTCAATTGATAAATATATACATAGATATGAAAAGTTTAAAATAAAAATAGAGATATGAAAAATTTTAACGATAGATATGAAAAGGTCGAAATAAATGCAAAAAAGCGTGTGTGTGTGTGTGTGTGTGTATGTATGAATAGAGATAAACAGATAGATATGAAAATGTTAGAATAAATATAAAAAATTTGATAGATAGATAAACAGTGAAAGAGAAAGAGAGAGAGAGATGAAAGGTTTGGGACAAAAAAGATAAACAGGAATAAGTTGATATAAAGATATGTTTTTACCCAACCCATCTGCTCCAAGGTCAATTTCTAAGCAGACTAAATAGAGTTTGAATTCAGAGTTTTCCTTCTCTAACACTGGTTGCCTAACCGAGGCTAAAGAACCTAATCTGTCCTACTTTTTACCCACAGTTGAAAGGAGCGAAACGCAAACAGCCTCGTCTAGAATTAGAACTTTAGTTACTGTTGGGTATCACCTACCTTTTCAGCATAATGAGTTGTTCCATCTGCCATATATGGCTGTTGTGGAGATCAGTCTGGGAATAATCCTACGAATCAGACCAGAAGAGCCGTTCCTATTGTTGAAGTATATCATTACTCTATCACTAATCTTATGTTCTTATTAAAAACAGTCTTTCTCTTGTAAATACTCTTTCCTGTAATTATAACTATTTCCCTCACATATCGTGGTTTGTCTTATTATTACTACTACTTGTGTTCACCAGAACACAACAGTTACCGATGCTATTTTTTATGACAATAGCATTAACAATAAGCGGGCATTGAGATAGATAGATAGATAGATAGATAGATAGATAAGTAATAACCTAAACCACCACCATGGACAGGGTCTAACAAAAGGTCAATTTTTAAGCAGAGTAAAGATTTGAATTTATATTTTCTGATTAGACGATAAATAAATTTGAAAATTTTGAGATAAAAGTCAGATATATTTGGTTGCGTTATAAATAATTTCCGTTTTAGTAAAAGGTAATTGATTCATAAATAATTTAACAATGAATTAATTTTAATCAATAGTGTATTCGTCATTACTTTGAATAATCTGTTGCCATTTATCAAGTAGCTTGTTGATTTCGAGCTCAATTTTTTTTCAATTTTTTCATCTGATGTTCTTAAGAATTTTTTCTGTCACTCTGTGCATTTTGTAGAGAACGAAAAAGATGACAATCACTTGCTGCAAGTTCTAGTAAATATAGTGGATGGATTAGAATAGACCAGGCTTAATCAAATATTTCATTCCTACGTTAAACACAACGTTTCTCCTATTGACAAGTCGATTTCTTAGATTTTCATGCACATGTTTCAGGGGTTGAAAGTTTAACTCAGTATTATATCTCTAATTGTGGTTTTAAACTCAAAATAAATAATGTGGAGGTGATCTCATCGTACATACTGTATAACTTCTCTGATGAAGCTCTGCTTTTGGGGTAAGCTGCGGAGATTCATCTCTGTCAATCCACGGCCTTTTCTGTTGATCTTTGTCATAAAAGACCCATTTTTCGTCACCTGTAATGATATTCTTCGAGATTATCCATTTCTCGGCATTAAAAGAAGACTTGTCGCTATGGAAATGTGACTTCTTTATTCTTCCCTCTAAAAGTGTGAAGAATTAAAAAGGGCAGCTTCTTCACTTTTTCTATTTTTTTTAAGTGCCGGCAGATAGTGGATTATGCTATTTGCAGTCAAGTGCAAATTCTAGAGTACTTTTGAGTGCTGATTGCATCCCAGTAATTCTCTTAAAGAGGTCTTGTCGGTTGGGGCTATAGAATACATCGACTTCATCTCTGCAGAAGAGTAAGATTCCTCCAACGATTGTCCTGATAATGACACTAAACTATCCACTAATGCTGGAGATTTGGTGGAATACAGAGAACCCATTTATTGCAATCGCTCCCAGGACCTTTCTGGTTCGGAGTGGTAGCATCTGATAGGGTCCTATCTATGGATTAAAAGACTTGACTGTGTACTTAAGCTAAACTGAATTGTTTGAAATAGAACTGTTTACATATATAAAAATGGATTTGGCATTAAATAACCTAAAATGGTTGATATATCATAAAACCAAACTAATTCTCTTAAAGCATGTTGACCGAGGTCTGATTAGTAACCTGATCAAGGTTCATTTCCATATGAAGAATCACAAGAAGGAAACTTTGAAATCCAGTTTCGGGTTTAGTGGTCCGTAATGAAAACTCGGCCATCATCATCAAGTTAAGCTGACAGCATGGAGTTCCATGACTCTCTCACCATAAACATACAAATGTTCTGCTTCTGTAGCACTTTTGTCATTTTTAAACTCCCTGAGCATTACGAGTGGAATATGTACGTTCAGTTCGTCCACTTTTAGGTGCGTGTGATTATAGATTAAATCATGACCAACAATTTTAGACAACAGAAATAAAGTAAAAAAAGTTGGCGACCGTTTTCGAGGGCGGGGCTGAAGGCTCGCTTCTCAATAGCTACTAACCCAGGGTGTAAGGAAGGGCACTACTCCTTTCCCTTGATTGCTTCACTTTACCCTTGATCCATACCTTGTAATGCTTATAGTGTTAAGGAGGTATCAAGTGCCATTTTTCGAGTCTTTGGTATGACTCGACCTGGAATTGAACACCAGTCTCCCGGGCCTTTAGCGAACACTAACTGCTAGGCCAATAGATCGGTTAATAAGAATGACTAATGAAGGCTCTCTTTATCAGGTAATATCTGCTCTCGTTCAAAACAACTTGCCGTTTGAAAAAATGGAAATTATTTATGACTCAACCAATCATATAGATAAATGTAAAAAGAATAAAGATTTTGTTAGATGATTTTTTAATTATCTTGGTCTAAATTCCCATGAAAAACTCACGAACCCCCCCTCTCTCTCCCCATCTACGCTCATCTTAAAATACCTTGTAAGTGGTATGCTAAGATGTTTGAGGAAAAAGAGTCGATTAATGATATATCAAGCAAAGCACTCTCCAATGAATTGTTAATATTGTAACCATTTAAACTTTTTAAAATAAAATTAAGTTTGGCATCAGACTTCCATTTTCTGATTGAAATGGTTGTTTTTAGATCTTTTAAAATAATTGTAACATATCATACAGGAGTGCATTTCTTAAAACTTTTTCTCTTTTCTTAAGGAGACAAATAAATATTATTAAATATATTGATATATTAATACAATTTCGACAGTTAATTCAACAATCGTACTTTTAAATAGCGAAATTTTAAAAAATTTCATACAAAATTCCATTAAAAAATAAATATTTTGACGAGTCTTCATTAAAATTGATGGCACTAGAATAATTCAATGAAATGAAGTACAATCATCAATCGATTTATTCAAATTTGCCCAACCCCTTTGCTACGAGGGAAATGGGACACAAGGTCAATTTTTAAATGGAGTTAAGCTGGTTTTCCTTTTCGTGATCGATTATCTAACCAAGGCCAAAGAACCCAGTCTGCAGTACACTATGCTTATGACTGATAAAAGAACCTATGTATTGATACCTTTCCCAACCTCGGTTTGAATGAAAAAGTAAGCAGACACGTCCAAGATTTGAACTCTGGTTACCAAATTAATTCCTTACGACGATATCCGCTGTGCCAAGAGCGCCTTTGTTCAACTTTTGTGCGTATCGTTTTCATAACATTTTTCGTGATTTGTTATAATACATAACGTTCCTAAGAATAAAATTCTCTTCAAGATCAGGTAATTTTTTTTTTTTACGAAGATTGATTGAGTTTTACAAAAGTCGTGACAACTTTTTTTTCTTTGTGCAAAAAGCCGACTCAATAATATTACGTGCACTGTGCTGCACTGCGAGCAAGATCAGATGGTTATCAGCTGGAAAGAAGATTTTTTTTCTTCTTCAGACAGTGCATTTTTTCATCAAATCCTGAGAATAACTACAGGTTTTGCAATAAATATGAATTATCACCGGATCATTGTCATTTTAATCAATGCCTTACTGTATGTCATCTAATAAAACGCCTTACTAAATCATCTACTCCAAGTAACCAAATGCCTTACAATATATTACCTGATTAAATGCCTTATGATATATAACCTTTTTAACTATAGGTAATCTAAATAAATAACTTTCAAGATGCCATTTAAGTGTCTTGCAATGTTATCTTACAAAATATCTTATATATCTTCTAACTGAATGTTTTATTCAACACCATCATACTCTGTACTTTACAATATCTCCTCTAAATGTCCTAATATATATCAACTAAATGTCTTACTACATTTAATCTAACTCAATGCCTTATTATATGTTAACAATCTTACAATAAGTCAACTAGCTAAATGAAAAACTACGTCACCAAGCAAAATGGCTTGCTGTACATAACTGAGGTAAATTTATTACTATATGTAATCTAACTAAATAGCTAATTATGCGTAATCTAAATTACTTCTTGTATATGTCATTTAATTCAATGTCTTGTACGTCATCTAAATGCCTTGATATATTCGATTTAACTAAATGCCTTATTATAAGTCATCTGACGAAAAAACTTACTATAACTTAACTTACCTAAATGACTTACGATATTATATATATCAGAAAACAAACTTTTTTTCTAAAACTGAAGTTAAACAAATCGACATTTGAATAGAAAGAAATAAGGAATAAAAGAAATAAAAAATTACAATGTTTGTGTACATAGCAGTTAATGTGCTAAACTGTCATGTCGTACAAAGCGAGTTCAAACTCCAGTCGAGCTCTTTCACTCACTTTAAGACTAAAACCTTTGGGAAGGGTACAAATCCACTTATCCTCATTGCTATAGGCTAAATTGTGTCAGTACTGCTCTTCTATACGGATGGATTTAGCAGGAAATAACCCACGAAGGTTGATATGCCATTTAACAAAGAAACAAAAATCAAAGCATTTTATATAAAGATAGATTAGCATATAAGCATCTACGCGCGCATGCGCGTGACTGTAAAAATGTTTGTTTTTCCCCACTTACGCACATGTATATATATTTATATTTCTCTAGTGCATTCGGTCAAAGTGAAATCCAAATAATCTAGTTCAGTTGACTCGTCTCTTTGAGTACATTTCCAAACCACGATAACCATTATCGAACGTGTGTGTAAGTGTATATATACATATATGAGTTTGTGTGCGCGCCCGCGTCCATGTAATTGAATAACTATATTTTCTTAGCCCAAAAAATATATGCGTAAATATTTACATGATACCGGTACATTTTATATATATATATATATATATATTGATCCTATCGATTGGGCCTGAAGAATATGCTAATTGCAGCTCTACACAGGGGTAGGACTCTTCTCAACGTTTCTCCTTGGTATGACCCTAAAGTGTCTGATCGTGAAACTTCAGTCCTTGAGCTTTGGAAACGAAGTACCCTATCATTGCCATTATTCCCAGTTCCACTCGCAGCTGTATTAACAATTAGGGTCCCGTCTATGGTTCTAATAAAACTGTTTAATCATTTATTATACTTGAAACCATTCAACAGCCTGCAAACAAATGATTAATTTTAAGCTGACTTATTAGTGTTCGATAGTTATATGTTTTCAAGTATTTCTATGACTATTTGTCTTTGATTGCAGTTCTTGAAAACATTTTACTGAGTGCAAACAAATAAGCTCTTACTAATTTCTAAATTAAAATACATACAAACTATTCACTTAAAAATATGAGATTATATCAGCAAAATTTGGCAATACATAACCAAATGATCGAACCATTATATGAATATTTGCTAAAAGAGCCAGAAAATATCAACACAGGTTTTACCTAATGGATATTCAGGATAATTCTGACTAAAGTGGGTTGGCTTGAACAACATATTACTAATAAAGTAGCCATCAGAAAAAATAAAAAATTAACATTGAAATATTTATATATGTGTTTGTGTGTATATAGTAAGTACGCTTTCTGAAAATGATATCTAAGAATTTAGCAGTAAGTTTTCTATTCAGATATTCCTTTTGGAGAACGAGATGTTGCAACTGTGAATCTAGGCAGTTTAAAAACTGCCCCAAGTCTCTAAACTCCCTACAACTACTGTAACAATATCTCGTTCGCAAACAAAAGCTGAGTAAAAAAATTAAGCACATCTTTTTCTACCATTTTCAATGAAACATGCCTACAAAAGGACCTGTTACTTTTATACACAACATATATATATATATATATATATATATATATATACATACATACACACACCATTTTGCAATAACTCACGCTCACACACCCTATATATATGTTTATATAAATATACAATTTTTCTGTCACACCCTATCTTTATCTATGACTTCAAAGAATGATTCTAGGTCTCAGATGTGATTTGAAAAAATATTACAACTAGTGTTCCAAATTCCAATCTGTCTGGATCAGGAATTTCTAATTTTTTTTATCTTTTTCCTTTCTTTTATTACGATTTTTTTTCCAAAGCGTTATAAGAAATGTAACCATTTTCAATTCTTGTTTATTCTTTGCTTTCATTTTTCCGGTCTTTTGTTTTTTGCAACTTATTATTATTATTATTATTATTATTGTTGTTGTTTCTCTTGATTCCATGAACCAAAAACAAAATTGTTTGCCAAACAATGTCATTTTTTTTTCTTTTTTGTGTACAGAAAGAATAACCTGATTCTTTAAAGCATAGTTTATTCATTTTTTTTTGTTCTTTCAGGCTTACTGTTCGACATCATTTTTTTAGTCAGGTTTTGGCTGTTGTGTGCTTGAAATAAGAATTATTTTTTCTGATCATCCTTTACTGTTATCCTTTCAAATATTTCCACCCCCATATATATATATATATATCAGGCACAGAAGTAAAAGATGGTATAATTTTTAAACATTTTTTTTAGTCTGATTAGTCCAATATTTGAAAAAAAAGCGATAAATCTAAATTTTCATGTTAAGCTCTATCATCCAAGCACTTTCTCATTAAAATTCAGCCCAATATGAGTGAGCAAGAAAAGAGACGACAAAGAATCAATGATTTGCTCAACGCCGAAATTAATTAAAAAATATTTCCGAAATAATTGGAGTTTCTTTATGGCCTCAATCAAGCCCAAGTCTTAACCCCTTAATTACGCTATGTGGGCATTTTAGAAAACAAAACAAATACACATTGGTTCGCTTCAGACTGCAATTGAGGAGAAATGGAATAAATAGAATTTATTTTGAAGGCATGCAAATCGTTTCGAAGGCGCGTTGATCCAATAATTGAAAAAAGAATTTGTCATATTTAGCAAATTTACTATTTTGTGTCTTTCTTCTAATCTTGTTTTATAATAGTCTCGTTTATTATACTAGAATATTACTTTATATATATATATATATATAAAATACTGTTAATTCTAAATGTTTACTAAAAGTAATATTAACTGATTAGCAATGCGAAAGGCCAAAAAATGATCTATATCCAAGCAATAAAGAAATTCCATTATTTACCACAAACTTCTTTAAACTGACTCCCTGAATTTCACGCTTTCAGCGATCTGAAACTCAGACTTACTACATGCCACCAGTCGGCTGGGGCTGTAGAATACTCTAACTGCAACTCTGCAGAGGGGTAAGATCAACCCACAACGAGTGTCCCGTGTATGACACCAAACAATTTAATGGTGATGCTCTAGAAATGCTGGAGAGAAATACTGATTACCCCTTCATTGCCATCGCTCCCAGGTCAACTGTGGAGAGGTAGGACCTGAAAGGGTCCTATCTACGGGTCAAATAGAACAGTTTGACCTTTAAACTGAGTTCAAACAAATGACTTATGCAAAATGTAATAGTTTGAAAAAGAACTGTCTGATCATTTAATTGTGTGTAAGCAAATGACTGATGTTTAATTGAATTTTTAGTGATACAAAGCAATACTTGGAACTATTGAACTTGGTTTACTTATGCCAAATTGAATTGTAAGAAATGGAACGTTTTGATCATTTTACTGTGGGTATTTACAAATTATATATCTACTATGTATGTAAAACCAGAATTTTGCATTAAATAACCGATAATGCTTGATACGCCATAAAACCAAACCATACTTAAATGACTTTCTATGAATCATCTAAAATTTTACATTATGTACATATGTACATGTGTGTGTGTGTATGTATATGTATATATATATATATGTGTGTGTGTGAGTGTGTGTGTATATATATATATGTGTGTGTATATATATATATATATATATACATATTTATGTGGGTGTATATATATATATATGTGTGTGTGTGTGTGTGTGTGTGTGTACATATATGTACAGAAATGCCATTCATTGACAATGAAAAATGGTTTAAACATCAAAAATGAAATTTTGATTCGTTTCTACTCGTACTGTTAAAAGATGAAATCATTTGAAAAAGTATTGGTCGAGTTATATCAATTATTCTGAAACATCCTGACATTTCAGAGATCAAATTTTTGAAATACTTTCTATTTACATTAGTCATAAACCTTGTTGGTTGTACACAGCTTAATTTCATGTGGGTTTTCACGGTAGATAATCATTGATTTTCGTCGACCGGAAACTATTATCTTCGATTTCCATTCAATAAATACAGAATTAATTTCGAAATTTAATTATATTGCTTTAAATTGTTGTCCATAGAGTTTTCGCCGGTATTTGATGATAATTACTTTAATATTTACTGATTTTTGTCATTAATTGTTTCTCTGCGAGTCAAAGTTGAACATAATGCCTTTAAAACGTCCTTAAAAGAAAGTTTGGTTTAAACTATCTGGATATTCACATTGATGTCTATTTGTCTGGAGAACAAACAGACATAGGATATACGCGCAAAAAGCTAAGATCTCTTTACCAGTTAGCGTTTTTATTCTTGCGAGTTTTCCCTTCGTCGAAGTAACATTGAAATTCCTCTTTTCATATTTTGGGAAGCTGTGCCGTTAGTTTTCTTTTAATATCCTCCATGCCTTCAAATCTTATCCTCAAGATAAAGTTTCAGTATAAGAAAATGGAAAAATATTACTGCACAGAACTAGGTCGGGATAATGTGGATAATCATTTATTTACACAATGCTTGTTATGTCAAAAGCTACTGATCGGAAAGTGATGGTGTGTGCAAACTTTTCCACGCCTTTTCCAAGAAACATTCCCTGATATACATGGTTAATATGTGAGAAGAACGTCATTGAAGATATAAAGTAAGATGCTCACACAAAAATAACTCGTTAAGTAGTTTTTTTTCCGACAAGAGATGTCTACGAGTTAACAGCATTGGCCCAAATCTATCACGGCTGAAAGAGCAAATGTAACCTACAACAAAAAAGAGGAAATGGGACCAACAAAGAAAGGGAGGAGATGGGCCCTCAACGAAAGGGGAGAGATGAGCCTGACAAGGAAAAGGAAGAGATGGGCCCCAATATGAAAGTGTAGAAATAGGCCCAACAGTGAAAAAAAGGAGATGGGTCCCACGACGAAAAAGAGGAGAAGGGCACCGTATGGAAAGGGAAGAGATGGGTCCCAAAACGAAAAGAAATGGCCCTACAACGATAGAATGGAGATGGGCCCTACAATGAAAGAATGGAGATGGGTCCCACAATGAAAGAATGGAGATGGACCCACTACGAAAGTGAAGAGATGGATCTCACAGCGAAAAGGTGGAGATAGACCCCACAACGAATGCAAGTAGATAGGCATCTTAACCAAAGAGAAAAAAATGGCCCTCTAAACCAAGGGGAAAGATGGACTATCAACACAAGAAAAAGCTGGGGTTAGAGACGATCACAGCCGCAGAAAATAGCAAAGTGATCTCCAGCATTTGAAATGTATCGAGAATTAGCACTAACATGTTTGAACTTACTCTCGATACCTGAACATCATCTCAGGATTACATGAGACGTAGAGCTGAGTACACATTCTTATTAACATTTGAAGATGAAACATGCAAAGATTTGATCTTCATATTAGTTGATCACGTTTCTTACATTCACAAATTCATTGTGTCGGCAGAGCAAACAATCAGGTTCAAACAAATAAATATTATTATCTAAAAATGTTTACTTCAAACTTTTAATTCGGCATAAATTAGATGAGAATAGTTGAATCCATATAACTGTTTACAAATTATTTGTAACAGAAAGAAAGACTTGATATCATTTTACTGAGTACAAATAATTACAGACGAAAATTGCAATAGGACGTTGAAAATATCATTAGAATTGCGATCAAACATTCACAAATGAACTGACTTTCTACATTAGATAACCCAATGTAGAGTTGATATTCCGTTAAAAATGTAAACTCAACCAAAAATCTGCAAATAGATTTTTTAAGCTGATAGCAACACGATGTTTAACTAAGTCTCGAAACTAATTAATAGCTTCCTTGTGTTCGATCATCACTTCTACACAGACTAAAATAAACTTAAGTAAATTAGATGTCGTATGATGTAGAGATGACTGATGAGAAAATTACTCTCATAGTGAGTTTAACCTACACTAAATGCCCAAAATCAAGGTGGGGGTGTGTACCGCCTATTCATTCCAGTGGAAAATACTATAGAATCAGGGAAAACTAAAAATCCGTGGGAAAGCAATTTTCGGCTTACTGAATATTATATTAACACATATGAATCGAGATGTGTATGTTAAGCTCAAAGATTTTCACTTCTTATCTCAGATTTGATCTGTACCTCTACCGGTAATTTGGTACTACTAGTCTTCGTCTCTCTCTCTCTCTCTGACCACCTTTTCTTGTCACATGATCCTCCACATGCCACATGATCAGTTTTCCACCTCCCCAAGTTCGGTGCGCGGAGACGGCGCCCATTTTATGGGTGCTTTTTCCGCGACATTTTCAATTTCATTTATTCTGCACAAGAAGACACATGGTTCGTCTAAAGGTCAGCTAACGACATAGCAATTTTCTAGCAGAGACCCTGCATTAATTAATTATACACACGCAGAGATATATATAAGTCTCTGAACTATAACAATATATATATTAATTAAGTCTCTGAACTATAACAAACATCCCTCAGAGGAGCTGATATTTCTACTTTATAGATTAAGACTAACACAGAAAATCAAAACTACACTCTCTCTCTCTCTCTCTCTATATATATATATATATATATATATATATATATATATATAGATACGCAGTTGTTTGGAAAATACAATCTGATTTTAAAAAGAAAACTTTATTCAATAATTAATCTAAATATTAATTTAAATATCTCAAAATATAAAGGTTATTTATGCCTGTATGATAAAATTCAAAGTTTTGATGCCAAGAAATCATTAAATGCAGTTACTAATTCTACGTTGAATGGAATTTTGGGGTTCTTTGGAGAAGTCACCACCATGATGCTATTCACTTCTCCAGAAATTTGTAAAGGCATGCTAGTCGGTATTCATACTGGGGATTCTTATAGGAATTTTTTTAGTGAGATGGTGTCAATCTGAGGACGGTGCAAAGGATTTGAAAAAGACACCGATGAGTTCAATGGAAATTACGCAGGTACTACAGCTCAGAAGACTCACTCTGATCGTTCCGATAAGGAAAGAACTCGCCAAGTTGATAGTAAGATCCAGGCCTTGATTGACAACGATCCCAACAATTAGGTCTATAACCATTTGTTGTATATTGACCTCCGACCCGGCCGGGCTGTCAAAATAGGAAATTCACCTGTGTAAATAACAGATGCATCCGCTCGAGGAATATCAGAATATAACCTTGACCATTGACGGGTTGAATGAGTGCGATTCGTGACGCCAACGAGAAGGTAGGCGTTGAACTATTATATAACTCAGTGCACAGGAAATTCAAAGAGTTGGGGAACAGACGAGTTGGAGATAAGATGCTGTAGAAAAAACCAGCACTCAGAGAGGCTGGGCCCCCAGGCCCCCGTTTAAGCAGCCCAGGAGAACGAGAAAGAAACGCGGGTATGGCTAATAGAGTGGGTGTCAATATGTTGCAGTTCTGTTCGGTCTCCAACTCCCTCTTACACACAACCCTTTCAATAAAGTGAGAGGTATATTTTTCTAAAAGACTGTGTCGCTCGTCTTTATTGTGTCATCGTTATGATTATGCATGCATATGTATTATGTGGCTATACAACACATTGACATGGGAGTACCTGAGTTTCTTATTTGGTATGAAGATATTTGGTATTTTTCTTTTAAGATGAGAAAGGGCTAATTTTTATCCCACCTCATTAAGGATAAGAAGACCACGCTGTAAAGCTTTTGAAAAACACAAAAACCATCTCCAACCGAACATGCTTTGGTTTGTCTCAAATGATTTCTGTAGGATCAGATGGTGAAATTACAGAAAAAGCATTTCTCTCTCTAACCCCAGCCCATATAATTGCGTTGAGAGTGGTCACTAGTGATGGTGACATTATGCTGCAGTTTATCTTCCCACATAGACTCAATACAAAGGCCTACATTATACCCGGAAGTGGTGATGCTACCCTGAATCAAAATAACATTTTTTTTATGCACCATGCCACACAAACAGGAGAACATAGTCTTGGCTATGATACAATTTCTGCGCCTAAACCACATCTGTTTTTTTTTAATTTAAAATTGATGTTATACAAATAATTTTAGAGCACCAGGCCCTAAAAATCCCAACATCTGGTTGCTTAATTCTTCAGATTACAATCGCCTCGATAATTATGTGCCGTACGGGGTTTTAATATGATAATAATAAAACATGCCAATCCAACAATAATGAAAGCATTTATCAGTTTGTACATGGAGACAGTTGAAAAGGCTCTCAGGAGATTCTTGAAGCCGTGGTTGAAGCCAATGACTATTTCTTTAAATAAATTTAATTTATTCTAATTAAAAACATTTTCATGAAATTATGATAAATTTAACTGATAAAGTTTGATGTCAGTGTTATTTTCCTTTTTACGAAATTTAGCAGTTTACCCATCGCGCGCTATATATATATATATATATCGCGCGCAATGGGTAAACTATTAGGAATAAATGTAAATCATGTATGAGATAGCCATTAGTTAAACGATCTTATTCTGTTTAGAAAATCACACCTGCTAGGAAGAAACAAACCACTACAAGAACGCAAAATTAAAATGGAATTGACCAGTAGATTAATTCCACTCCTGTTCCTTAATCGTTCTGACATTTTAACCCCCTCTGCCCACGCCTATGAATGAAATAACTTGTAATTTGATTTCCACCTTTATTCTTATTTTTATTGTTTTTTTGTTTTTTTCCAAATTTTATTTTAACTTTTTTATTCCTTTATTTTATCTTCTGAATACGATCTGTAACTCCAGATTTGCAACTCTGCAACGTGAGAGAAGCATGTAAATAGTCATCTAACGAGACGGAGAATATTACTATATTCTCCGCCAAAATAAATTTATTATGACGACTTAAGCGAGTTTGAGTCTCCATCAAATTATACTATATATATATATATATATATATATATATATATATATATATATAGTATAATTTACACGTATAATATTTTAGTATAATATACACGTAAAAAAAAGCTGAAAGCATTGGCGAAAAAGTCTTTTTGGTAATTTTCAAAATATATTTTGGAAGAATATGTGTCTGTTTTATGTATTTATATTGTTGGCGAGTTAACTGGACTCGATGCTTTTTTTTCATTTTTTTTATAAATATATTGTAAGATATATACACGATGTGCTTTTTAGTTTATAAGAATCATACTCGCAAATTTTCTGCTAATATATAAGTTCAAAAAGTTTCTTAGATCTGTCTGGTTTGTTGACATACCGTTGCTCCCTGGTTGAGTAGAAATGTCAGATCTATTTACTTTACAATTATACAAGGCTTTACTTGGTTGTACACAACCCGATTTGTTGTCGGTTTTCATGGTAAATAATCATTGATTTTCATCAACCGAAAACAATTATCTTCGATTTCCATTCAATAAATTCTCAATTCACTTTGGCTTCGAATTTTATTAAATTGTCTGAAACGGATTTTCACAATGTTTCCTCCAATTTTTGATGATAAATACGATAATTTTTGTCCGTTTTTGTCATATGGCTCTAATCTTTTAACAAACAATTTGTTGTTCATTGATTCTAAGGAATACCAAAACTTAGTCGTTTATTTAAAGCCAAAATAACTCTTTATTAGAGAGAATTTATATATGTGGGTGAGTAAAAAAGTAATGGTTATCGTCGTAGGAAATGGACACGGCGACACGAATTCATATCCTGGACCAAGCTAATTGCATTTCACATTGCACTAATACCCTTTGGAAAGGTATGAATCCAATTATTCTCCCTCCAGCTATGGGTAAATAGTAGGGCAGACTAGGTTCTTCAGCCTTGGTGAGGCAACTAGTCTAGGAGAAGGAAAAACTCTGAATTCAAACCTGTTAAACTCCGCTTACAAATCGACCTTGTGTCATATCCTGCCCGAGCGGAGGGGTTGATAAATATGATATCAAGTACACAGCTTTTTTTGTGGGGTCATACCCCTTTGAAGGGAATACAGTCAGCGTATTCCAAGGCCCGCCAACAGGGATGCAGTAAAAAATCAAGAGAGCTATTACACCAATCCTCGACCTTAAATGAGACTTAACAAACGCGCCAACACATCCATGAACCATTATAAATTAACGGTTTTAGACATCCTGATACTATTGATAAAAAAACTCAAAAAATTACCTAATTTATATGAATATACACACAAAAAAAGCTTTCAGATATATATAATTTTGTAATTACGAATAGTTTAAATTATTCTTAAATTTGAAAACATTTTAAAACCAGAACCAAGCTACCAAATACGAATGAAATGTAAAAAAGATTCGATTTTCATAAATGCCAACACCCGTGAGCCTATCAGCATTGGAATATAAAAATCATTGAATTAATGTATTTTCATATACTTACACACGCACGCGCGTATATGTTTATATTCTGTTTTCTCTTCAATTCTTTGTTCCTTAACTCACCGCTCAATGCTTAAAATAATAGGACTAGATTAAAAAAATGTAGTATAAATGTAATTAATAATTATAATCAATATTTTTATATAATAGTTCATGAAAGTTGTTTAGATTATTGAATTGGATGCTTGATATCCAGTATAATTATTCAATTATGATAATTTGAATAACGTAGATCATCAGACATTAATTGGAATAATTCTATTCAGCTTGAAACAGCTGGACTATTCAATAAAGCTGCTGCTGCTATTATTATTATCATTATTATCATCATCATCATAGTTAGCTTTCCATTCCAGTTTTAACTCGTGGTTCTTCCATGAAGTTAGAGTGATAAGTTTCCTCAGGTCTTCCGGGCTATTCTTTGTATTATTTGCCAATTTTACCTGTGCTGTGGTCTTGGTTCTTCCTCTGATCTCCAGTTTCTTTGAAAGGACTTTGGGGACCAATTACAAGAGCACCAACTATAACTAGTATCACGTTCACTTTCCACAGCTTCTTCGAATTTGACAAGAAGCAGTCGATTTTTTTATTTTCTTTTTTGCTTTATTCTTTTTTCACTCTATGGTCCGCAGAAACGGCAGAGTCCACTTGATAGACAATTTCTTCCGTTTTATTGATTAACACTAGGTCTAGTCTTCTGGCCGGGAATGAGGGATCCGTTTGCATTTAAGTCTTGGTAGACTTGCTGTGTCTCTTTTTCTTAGACAACTTCTGGTTTGTGAGTACATCACTTTTCAGCATGATCTAATTTTAATCTCTTTCACAATTCTCAGTGAGTCACCTTTTCCACCCAGTTATGCCTGCTCTTGTATCCTTTTTGTCAATGTATTGCGTTAGCTTATGTGCTTAATTGCTACATTTCTATCACCCTATAACCTATCGCTGATATTCTTCTGTGTGTTATCAATTTTTACTTTTATGTAATTAGTTCTTAGGGCATCGTTTTGTTCTGTTATAAAAAGAGATTCATTTTCTCTCTTGATTTTTCCTCTTTTAAACTTTATCTCGGTCATCTCGAGTTTAATATCCTTAGTTTATTTATTGAAGAATTCATTGTTGCTTTCTGGTTAGTGAACGCTTGTAATATTAAATAAAGGACAAACCACGATATGAGAGGAAATAGAGATATATTCCCAGGAATAAGTATATACAATAGAGAGACCATTAGTAGACAAGAACATAGGATTAGTGAATACAGAATAAAGATATAGTTCAAAGATAGTATTGGCTTCCGTTATTACGGTAGCAAGTGAGGTGATCTAGTGCGATCCCCATTCTCCAACACTCTAATACTATTCCTATAAGAAGCTGCTCTCCACCTTTCAGTTTGCTCTGGTATTAGTAGCTATTGCTATATATGGCAGATGGACTAGTTCAGGGTGATACCCAACATCCATACAATTATTTTTCTTCACATGTCTATTTTCTAGATTTTTTATTTCTGTTTTTTCTGTTTGTAATTTTTTTCTGTTGAAATTGATGTTACTTACAGTTCTAATCAGTCTTTCTTTCTTTACCGTTTTTTGTATATTTCTGATTTTTTGCATCTACGCAACTGTCAGTGCAAGTGCGTCCTTTTATTCTTTACTTTAGAGTGTCTATATCATTCCTCCAGTGTTAGGCCTTGTGTATACTCTTCAGTTACCCTTGCCCTTCGGTCTGTCTTAGTTCATTGCTTGCCCAGTCTAACAAGTGTTCAAAATATTTTCAAAAGTCGACTACCCAGTTTTTATTCCTTTCATGAGATTCCTGCTGTAGAGTTTGGTTTCGAGAAGTTTTCTTCTTCTTCTGAGAGACTCAATTCTTAGTTTTTCTTTCATTTTTGTTTACTTGGTGTCTGCTTCAAATATTCACTGATATTTGTACTTTTCTCCAAGAGCCCTGATGTTTTCCTTATTGAGCACTTCTTTATTTCCCGTTTATTTCTTTTTCCTTTTCTTAAAAGATTATAAGCGTGGCACATTTTTTTTTTCAACCCCAGATTTTATTCCTGTATCATGGCTGTAGATTCTGATAGTTTGTATTAGGTTTTTTAGTTCCTTTCGTTAATCTTTTCCTGTGAATTTGTAGCCTCCTTTTAGTTTTCTTAGTATATAAGTCTATGGCATCATTCTTATAACAAATAGTAGTGAAGGCAATAAGTCTCCCAGAAATTGCCTACTTTGATCTTTATTTTTGCTTGTGTTTTTCCTCCTACTTCTAGTTTCACGCTCCAGTTTCCCGTAAATCTCGTGATGAATTTTACAACTTGCTCTTATATCTTGAACATTTTCAGACATTCTGTTATCAAAGGTTATTGGATCATGTATGATTTTTTAGACTACCCATGCCATGGCTATATATCTTTTAGTTTTTGTCTCCTTTAGAATGTGTTAATCAATCTACAAAGGTGGGATAAAATGTTCATAGGTTGAAAATTTCATATGATGACGTCATATCTTGTATTGATTATTTTATCAATGGGATCTAAAAGAGGCAACGTCGTTTGAAGAAGTATATGGATCGCCAGGGAGACCATATTGAAACATAAACCTCATTTAGTGACATTCTCTGAGAGTAAATAGTCAGCCTTCGAACGTCTCAATCGAACGTATAGCAGGTAGTTTCTTTCTCTAGTTCTGTGGTGACATCTTTTTTGTTCCTTAGGAAATAGCCGAACGAGTGGTAGATTTCCTCTGTTAGGACCGTCCACATTAATAATAAACACGTTATTAGCCAGGTAAAGTGCAGTGTCACATGCATGACACTTTTTAGGCTGATTATATTCTTGGTTATTGTGTTTCATAGCTGTGAAATTAGGTCATAAATGATATATCATAATATCCTTTTTGATTGTATAATTTCCATGGCAAATAATCAAATCGTGCTTTAAGACGAAAATAAACATTTTTTAAAATAGCCATTATTATAGGTGTACTTATTTTTATTCGATACGGTAGATTCGTGCAGCTGAGCGTGAGTGTGTATGCATTTCGTTTTTAAGTCGTAAGCGTGTGATTTCGTTGGGTCTTCTTTGGATGAGAATGAAACCAAAAAATAGCCTGTACATTTTGATCTTTACAGTTAAATTACACTTCCCGAAAGGATTGGGTGTTTTTTGATCTCAGAAGTAGAACATTTAGACGAGCTAGCAATAAGCCAACGAAGACGACAAAGAAATTGCATAATTTCTAATCGACGAGCAGAAACCGACGCCATGTATATAGAATATCTCATAGTAATTTCATAACAACTCAATAGCGGATAGATAGATAGATAGATAGATAGATAGATAGATAAGCTGACAGTGATCAATAGATAGACTAGCAGAGAGTGATAGATACTCTTGGATATTTACGGAATACATGAATCTTTACACAAAGCTAGACTATAAATAACATTCTGAAATAAATCGCTGTCAATCTCTATTTATACCTTAAAATTTGGTGAATCAATAAGCACACATACCTAACAAAAGTAAATTCAATATAAACTTGCAATCCCAAAAGAAAAATGTGGTTGGAAAAACTGAAAATTTTTTTTTTGAAGTATGTAGCACATTTTTGAAGATTTTTTTTTTCTTTTATTCTTAGACAAAGTTTATCTAATATTTTTGGTAGATGGTTCGGGAAATAAAAATTGACAGAAATATTATTGCAGCCAAGAATAGTTATGAAATCTATTACCAAAACAACGACTTTTAAACGATATAACGAAACCTGAAAAGAAATAAGTGTTGATTGTTTTCTTGTATTAATAGGCAATTTTAAAGCAAATTGGGGAAATTTGCCAACTTTACAACTTACTTATTCCAAAATCCATGATTTTCGATTGAACCCTTTTGTATATAAGGCTCCAGTAGTAACTCAATACATTTTAAAGATGGACGTGCCTCATATAAGGCAAGAATTACGGTAATTACTTTTTAGTCTCTATACTAGAATATGCCATAGTTCACCAGGAGAGTATATATATATATGTATATATATGTTTGTGTGTGTGTGTGTGTGGGTTTGGTTGATTACAGCAGATTGTTTTTTTTTAGATTTTTAAGTGAAGACGTTCAAGCCTTCTCACTAGTCATCGTATGTCTCAGCCACGTTGTTAAAGAAACTACCCTACGTTAACCCAAGCGCTTTCGACCATTTCCCTGGTCATCTTAAGGGGTTAGGGTTAGGCCAGTTGTTGCAGTGAGCTTTATATTTACTTTGAGTGGCTTATATCTATTTGGAGAGAGTTTTTACTTTTTATTTTTTTTTTATAAATTATAGATGTGGGTTGGTTCATTCTGTTAGGATGGGTGGTTTGTAATTGAATGCGTTTAATATGTTTATACTTGTGGTGAATGATATTTTCTTTATAGAATTTTTTTATACTCATTTCTTTGAGGATTGGAAGCGGTTTTTATATTTATTTTTATATATCATTTTTGTATTGTTAATTAGGATCTTTGTTATGTCTGGGGTTTTGAATTTATCATTGTCTTTGTTATGCTTTGTCATTTGATGCTGTTTTATGGCGTTTATGTCGAATATATAAATATATGTATGCAGTCTATCACTGATATTGAGTATTCTGTATTTATAAACATAGCAAACTATATATACGTATGTGTGGGTTCACAAAAGAAACCAAACAAAAAGCTCCGAAATTTGAGTTTCATTTTAATCCAGATTAAACCTACTATTATTTTAGACAGATTAGAGTACAATATCTTAAATCCAAATCAATATGGGGTCACAAAATAAGAGGAATCAACGCTAATTGGACTACATACATACTGTACACAGTTCAAATTCATTCCCGTCCATCCGTTGGTACAACTTTATTTCCGGTAATTTATATATATATACCCAACAACTACTCAAGAGCATGATGTGATACAAGACCAAATTTCAAGTGGAGTTTAGCAGATTAGAATAAAGAAATTATTCTCACTAGTGATACACACGCGTTAAAATTCTTTTCTCTTACGCTGAGTTTCCCCGTGGCTGTATGTTAGAATTTCCGGATGGCGTCAAAGTCAACCGGGTTTCGATCCCAGCTTCGAGAATCTTGCGTGTCTAGCTGCACTCAAAACTTGCGATACAACGCAACAATTTGTCTGTGAATGACAATATATATATATATATGTGTGTGTGTGTGTGTATATATATATATATATATATTTATATAACGTACGTAGAAATGTTAATATTCACAGTACAACTGGTATTTAGACGTGCACATAAACACACGTTTTCGAGTGTGCGTGAAATAAAATGTGAAAGTTAATTTGTTATAGCGCTAATATATTCATTATGATGTTTTCCCTACAAGAAATTAATTGGATTATGATTTGGAAACCGAAGCCCACGGTTTGAGATTAAAATCCTCGACCGGTATCACACATATTACAAGTACAATGATAGACAAATTCACGAAGGAACTCATACAAAGAGTATCGAAAATAATAAATTTACTCAACTAAAAATACAGTCTAGTCTGCTGAAGTTGTAGAATGCGCCCACCGTGTCTCTGCTGAAGATTAAGATCTCTCTCAAAGAGTGTCCTAGAAAGGGCACTAAAATGGGGACAGGGACAGATGGAATAAAACGAGCAAAATTTTTCTGCAAAAGATTAAGAATATACCGTATGTATATCGCTCTAGGACGGTAAGTATTGCATTTCGAACGCATATTTATATAGAGTTAGGAGAATACCTTTGACTCAAAAGGCGTGAAACTGACAGTCATCAAGCTGCTTTGACTACATCTAAACAATCCTGAGATAGACATACTCTATCAATGATATTCTTTATCCATAAATATAGCAGACTATATTACTGATATTTATACAAACACAAATATAAAATATAAAACTGTTTTTTCTTAATTATTCGGCCTTGTCGTCGAAGCCTAAAATAAGACTGGGATGAATACAATAGAGATAGATAATTCTTTAGTAGCGATGTAGGTCCGACTTTTTTTTATTGTTTAGTGTATGTGTGTGTGTGTGTCCAAATGTCCAGATTAGGCTGGCAGACTGAAATCTTTTTAACCGTCGCAGTTAGATAGGAGATTAGTTTACGTAAAAAAAAGGTTAAACAGAAAATCGGTTTGCGAAGGAAAAAAATCAAGTAGACAGATAGAACGATAAATAGATAGATAGATCGATAGATTTCGGCAATAATACAGGAATAAAGAAAGAAAACATCGCAAGGCAACAGACAGAAAAGGAAACTGTTTTGAAGTAATTCCAAGAATGAAAAGGCAGCAGGGAAAAAAAGGCTAAAATAGTAGAATAAATGGCGAGCACGTAGAATAGTTTAAGGAATTATAGAAAGAAAATAAGGAGATGAAATTGAGAAAAAGTGAAAGAAATTAAAAAAAAGAATAGAAAAAGGTATTGCATTAAGGTCAATTTTTGGCGGCCGACGCGAATGCAATTTCGTAATCATTTCCATTCGTTTGTTTCTCGGTTAGGTCAAGGTCACTCCTTGGTTGTGGGGAGCTTCACAAAGAAGATGCCTCTAGCCTCAATAATATTTTATCACTGCAGTATCTAACTTTAAACTTCCTGTTTTTGCTAAATCACTATCAATTGCTGCTCTAAACTGTGCCTGATTGTCTGGCACCAGTTTTAGAGAATGTAGAATACCCTTTCACTGTCATTACTCCCAGGTTCACCCTGACCTGGTGTTGTAGTATATATTCGAGTATCATCTTTAGGTAAAACAGATATGTTTAAAGATTATTCGGATTCAATAGGACAATTTGCAAAATCAACTCATCATATAAAATTTCACAAACATTGTAAATACTAATGTATAATGAACGTGATACCCTAACCTTAGGGCATAAAATAACACAAAACGTGTTGACATACCATTAAAATCAATTACTCACTTTCATTGGCTGTCTTTCATTAACAGGAAGGTATCTGATGACCAATAATTGTCGTTTTTTTTTTAGTAGGTGTTTCCTATTTCTAGTGTTGTGAAAAATACTGCAATGAACCCAGACAAACTCTAAGGAAATAGCATACAATAAGGGTGTTCACTTGCTATTGCAGTAAATTAACTAATAACCGATCAGACAAAAAATATTTAATAACTGAATGCTATGACATCAAAAAATATACCTTAGAAATAGATTAAATAATCTAATTCAATAGTAAACCCTTTTGCAAGCCATCCAAACGAGAATATTATGTAGTAATGAAATACTGAGAAAAAATATGGGAATCATTGACAAAAAATTAATTCTTATTTATCCCTCCCAAAACGTTTCTGACATAGTGAAATCCGTGCTTGAAAGAACTAATTTAAAGGAATATTCTTTATCAAAGTGGCTCCATCTATCCTGAATGGCAGTTATACGTAGTTTGGTTCGGTTCTATGGCATTTCAACCATTGCAGGTTATGATTTGTAAATGCCAAGTTTGTAGACGAACTTTTTAAACGAGGCAAAGCTCATTTGTTTGTAAAGAGTTAAATGGTGGTACATAGGATTGGTAAAACAATAGCTTGTTGTTAATCTTATTTTTAAATCCGTCAGAGTTAATTTGTTTCCACATAGTTAAATGGTTCCGAATATTCTAACACAAATAGTTCTATTTAGTATAAATCATTCGTTTGAACTCACTTAAATGATTTCAAATATTGTTATCTAATATAAAATAGTTTCAAACAACACTATGTAACACTAACAATTCAGTTACATAGTTAAATACTAACGAGTATTTGTTCTCAACACGACTAGTTCAATGCAAAATTACCTATTCAATAGCATGCATTTAAATGGTTCCAAGTATTATTATGTATCACTAACAATTCAATTAAACATCAGTTATTTGTTTATACACAGCTAAATGGTTTGGTTTGGTTGGTTTTTATGGGTCATTCCTTAATGAAACGTTCTCATGGGACTTTTTTTTCTAATTTCTGTCATAAATGTTCAATATCATTGATTTTATATGCCTTTCTGAATGAAACCTTTCATTCTTTTCGCATTGTTACCAGTGTTTAATTTATTTACAGCTTAATAAATAAACACTCAAGGTTATCATCAAATGCACTAATACCATCATTTCTGTTGCAGGTATTGAGTTTAGTAAATATCAACATTATATATTATAGAGATTTGGTATTATATAAAATTTATTATATATATATATACATATATATTCTCTAACCCCTCTTGCCTAGTTGGGTGGGGTTGTAGAATACACCAACTGCTTCTCTGCGGTGGAGCAAGACTTGAACTCGGGTCACTGAGTCCATTCCCAATGATTGTAAACATTAAACCTAAAGGTCATCCATGCGATATATAAGTTAAGAAATGAATTGAAGAACAAATCGGGACACAATATTAACATAAAAAATTCAATGGTTTCAAAAAGTTAGTTTTCAAACCGTGATGTTTGACCACCCCGCAGAATTTGGGACATTTACATATCCCTCGGTACTAACGTAGATTCTATGTTTTCCGCATATCAGACAGCACAAGCAAAAATCGATTTTATTTGTCTGTTTCCTACAATTGGTGTCTTAACTATACGTCAGGTGATCGAAAAAGACAGCTGAGAAATAAATTTAAAATATAAGGCTGACTTTCTAAAATACAATGGCTTGAATAAAGAAAGATTCAGATCGCTTCGCTAGACTCTTTAAAACTTGTGGCTCAAAACTTTTCAGAAAAGCTGGAAGCAGATCTGATAAAGAATATAACAATCAGTAACACACTAATATTAGTGATCACTACTCTTTATAGAATTTCTTTTAAAAGGAATGAATTTTTAGCGGAGTAGAGCTGGTTTGAATTCAAATTTTTCCTTCTCTTCTGTACCAAGGCGAAAGAGTACAGTCTGACCAACTATAGCCGAGGGAGAAGAGGAAGCTTCATCAATTTCCCACAAAGAGATACATAAACACTTCCATCTAAGATTAGAACTTGTCGATAACCGTTACGCAACACACGACTTCTCTATGATTTCTTTGATTAACGGTATAGCAATCTTCATGGGTTATTTAATGCCAAAGCCACCCTTGTAGAAGGACAGTAGTAGTACTATTTGTCTTAAAGCTGATGGTATAAGAGTGCTCATACGTTTTCTAAAGTTTATGTAACACTACGGCACCAATTATAAAAGTTGTCACGCATGCAATATAAAACCGACTGTGTTTCATGATACAAAAAGTTATTGCTCCCACTGTTTTTACAGTAGTCGCTGCGAAACGAGAGAGATAAAATAAAGGATATGCGTCCACTCATTTAGACGGATAGAAACTTTAAATCTTTGCCCAGTCGGCTGAAGCTGCAGAACACACCAACTGCATCTCTGTAGAGAGGTAAGACTCCTCCAACGAGCGTCCTGGATATGACACTAAAAAATCCGATGATGAGGTTCCATTAATGCTGGACCTTTAGGGAATGTGGGGCACCCATTCATTGTCATCGCTCCCGAAGTGGTAGGACCTGATAGGATCCTGTCTATAGCTCAAATAGAATTAAACTGTGAACTTATACTAAACTGAATTGATTGAGATAGAAATGGATTTGGCATTTAATAACCTATAAAGGTTGATATGCCTTAATAAACAGATAAACAAACATTAAACTGTGACAAGCGAAGCAGATAACCACAGCATTAGACATTTCTTCTTCACTCGACCCGGCATCACCAAAACGGGCTGCTTGTCGCCCGTCGTCTCAAACTACCCAACTTCAACTGCCCCTAACTCTCTCTCCGACTGGAACTAGTACTCTTACTGACTGCGTTTCAGAAATCTTAGATATGTTCTTCTCATTATTCGTTTAAATAATTTGTTGATAACACGTAATCACTAAAACTATCCAGTGACATGTCATAGTTAATATCAGCTGACATCCGCCCAAGTGTTAATCGTTAATATTTCGCTCACAGCTGATTTCTAAACAAACCTGTCCTTTTTATATTTTGACTGGAGCTGACATTGGAATGCAAAATAAGGTTTATCCACATTGAGGGTTCCAACTCGAACTTGCCTCTACGAAGTTTAAGTTTGTTTTTTTGCTAGCACACAATTTATCACTAAAATAATATAATTGACTAAGATAACTTATTAAAATCCCTAATCATATAACAGGCATGGGTTCTAATGTGAACGTAATAATGTGATCGATGTTCGCCCTCGTTTACTCTGATGATGCAGCCCATCACGTTAGTTATAACGCCACTGGGTCTCCTCACATTTAAGAATGCTATGATCAGTTAAAAGGTTTTTAAATATTTACTTAATGTGAGGCACAATTAGCCGCACCGAATCCTTTTGTCGAGGTTATGAAGGTAACGAACCACACTGGATTGTTAAGTACTGAGCTCGAGTGCAGCTCGAAAGATATGCCTATGATTTTTAGCACGACCTCGGAATCTACGGTTTTAGGCTGACTTACCTAATCTAGTCTGATCGTCAAGGTTCGTTCAACCTAAACGAAATTTATCGAACCATCTGGTTATTGTACTGTGATCAACGGTGCCTTCACACTTGCTACGTCAACCATCTTTGATTGCTTCTGCAATATTACAGCAGACTGATACTCAAACATAAGTTCTCGAATGAGAATACCTTGCACGTTCATCTGCGTAGCTCCCAATTAACACATGGAGTAGAACAATGAACAACTTGTCTACGCACTCACTACCACGATACTAACAACCAAAAGGTACTTGCAACTGATTCGGTCAAAGGATATATGTACGACAAACTAGTACGTACCAAAATATTAAACTTTTGACTCAAGCTAGTAGTATCTAATGGAATGTCACAATATGATATTTTGAGTTCTTACCTATTGCCAGCCATTACTTTACAAATATCAAAATAGGCATCTTTTTTAGTGTTGTGGTTAGCTAAGTTGTCTGGTAGGCTAGTACTCTTCATTCGCTCGGAAATAATACCGTGTCTCCAATATTAATTGTCTTGTACGACATTATCTTAAGCTTCAGATTAGAAAGATAGTCTTGTCGACTATTTTTACCGCAGCGAGATTGATTCACTTTTGGTGATCCATTGTTGTGTCTTTGCTAATCTAAGGTGGTTGTTTTTTTTTAGTGTCTATCATGACTTGATTGTCGTTCGTCACGTAGACCTTTAGGTAGAGTGTTTTCAATTTCCCCTGGATGCTATACTCCTGTGACTTTTTCTGAGTGAAAGCCAGGGATGGTTAAATTTTTTATTCAACTCTCATTTTGTAACCAAATTTAATTTCCTTCATCACCATGTAAATTAACTGAAACATTCAATCATAAAACATAACTAATTTGCCAGTGTTTAATGCAATTTACGTGAGAAAAGAATCAGTAAACTCTAAATGCAAACGCAACTTTAATTCTTGAATCATTTTTAATGCAATTTATGGGTTTGAATATTAAGTTGCAGGTTTGTGAATGAGTCGCTACTCATGTTTTCTGTTTGCTTAATAAATAAAGCTCATGGCAAAACATAAATCCCACGATAAACGAACTTGAAAAGCTTTAAAGCTTGTGATATTTTGTTACAGTTTTCAATATCCGACAGCTAGTCTATTCGATCCAGCGATTTTTGTTCTGTCATGAAGGTGATTTACAGTTTTAAATTAAAGTAAATTCACACAATTTACATACCTAAACTTTTATTCACGGCTAAGAGTCTAAGTGGAACACTTTAAAAAGTCCTGCTTTAGAGCAACACCACACAATACATGTCTATTGAGTGTCTTGTAAAGTAAAATCCTCTTTGTGTTTTAATACAATTTTCTTAGTATATATATTTTATGGAGAGAGAGTCCTCTTCTGAACCAAGGACTTACCAAAGCCCTCTGTCCTCATTGATTGTCAACCTCTGCCATGTCATACCAAAAACGTTCAGTCATGTCTCTTCATTTTGTTTCATATCAAAGCTTGTTATTTCTTGATCACCCTATTATTAACATCAGGCATAATTTCTTATCTTTTTTCTTGTTGAAATTTCTGTCAATATTTTTTTTTTTTTTTTGTTATTAGACACATTCTTATATGTCTGTAATCCGCTGTTTGCTAGCATCAAAAGATAAGTCATTTTCTTTTGTTTTACTATTTTATCAACTGCAAAAACATGTTCACTCCTGTCGTTGGAAAAAGGAGAAAACCGCAGAAGTTTCTGCACTTACTTTTCCTTTCTTCCTTAAATCTCACCAAGAGTATCCGACCAAAGAAAAACAAGTTGAAGCAAAAAAAAAAATGCTTCAATTATTTATGCAGTTACATTATTAATTTTCTAAACTATGTCTATCTTCGTGTACGAATTCAATTTATGAATTCCCGTTACTTTGAAGTTGATTATATATATATATATATATATGTCTTGACTTTCTTGAAACAAAGATCTTGGGGATGGTCAACTGCCGGCACGTTTGTGGGTGATAAGGCTGATGGGGTAATTGAGAGGCGTGGTTGCAGCTGAAGGTTTAGGTCAGGGCTTGAGGGAATAGTATTGCGGGTCCATCTCCTGTGTTTTTTCTCTTGCGGTTGTTTTCGAAGAAGCCAGCATGATTTGTGGTGAGACTCTGTAGTTATTTAGTTAGCTATATTAATAAATAAAGATTACTCAATATCGGTGATAGAGCAAACACAGACCGAAGTTTGAACAGCATACACACGGAGATAACAGTACTTGGACTGATTATATCATGTCTACGCTTATATGTGTGTGTGTGTGTGTGTTATATGTATATATATATATATATATATATATACACACACACACACCCCTGGACAAAAATATAAGACCAACTTCAGAAAGTAAGAATAAGATATCGGTTACAATTTTTAAATGATGAAAATCAGAAATATGAAACATAAGGCATAAAAACAATTAAATTTAGAATATGAAGAAATTTCAATTGATTTGTTTATGTCTAATTTACATAAATAAATCAATTGAAATTTCTGCTTAATCTTAAAATTATATTTTGACATAAATATAAGACAAATGAGAATATAAAAGCAATTTTTTTCATTTAATATTTTGCAGATCACCCGTTAACTTTGATAACCTCAAAAATGCGGTAGGCAATATATATATATATATATATATATATATATATATATATATATATATATATATATATATATATATGCAGTTAGAAGAAAACTCAACCCCGGTTAAATTGTCATTTTAAATTTATTTCGGAAAAGAATATCATTAGACACTTCGTCTCCTCAGATGACACCACACGTTTAATTTGAGGTTGAAAATCCGCAAGTATAGATTACAGTCTATGTATGTGTATGAAAAAAAAAGAAAAATAAAGAGAGAGTGAGAGAGAGTGAGAGGAGCATTCCGAGATAAAAGTGAAATCCTAAAGCACATTTTATCAAAAACTACCCTACCAAACCTTCAGTCATGAAGTACATTTTTTCTGTGGAGTATTGAATACTTTGTAACCTTACTCCTAAAAAAAAAGATACAGCTTAAATTAATAAAGTCTCCTGGGTATTACACCAAACCTAATTCGATGGTGAGGCTGTACTTTCTGAGATTTAGGGAGGGTTGAGTCACCCATCCGTTGTCATTGTTCCAATATCCTCTTGAATACTCTGTGGCGAGAGCAAGTTTGATCGATTTGTTGATTTTAACCGTTATTTGCTTTGAGGTTTAAGGAATCGCGTTCATTCTAAGTTCAGATTTACATTTTGTGTATTTTTTTCCTAAGAAATTTTGTTTTGGTTCGGTAGTTGTATTTGTGAACATGGTCCAATCGAACATGATTGATTTTTTAAAATATCTATTTGATCCATGAATGTGACCCTAACATGTTTATCACTTATTCATTTAGTATTTACCAAACCCCACCACCATGAGCAGGATGTGACAGAAGGTCATTTTATGCGGAGTACAGTTGGGTTGAATTCAGAGTTTTCCTTCTCTTAGACGGGTTGCCTTACCAAAGCTAATGAACCCAGTCTGCTCCATTATATACTATTTATTATTTACAACTTAGGTGGGTAAGAAAACAAATGGTTTCATGCCTTACATAAGAGCATTAGCATGAAGTTGAAGGCAAAAAGCCACGTTCAAAATTTCAATAAGGATCACAGCTTCCATTTTATTAGATGATAAACATTACGCCAGTCACGCCTCCTATATATGCCAAGTAATTACTGGAATTTTGATTCAATATTTTCACTGTAAATTGTATTGTCTATATTACTTATAAAAGCACAGGATTAAGTGAGTTGTCAAAGAAAAATCATGTTGGAAAAAAAATTTTGCAGTGCAAAATAAATGTTTACTTTTTTATCCTTAAAAAATGATTCAACAGATGGAACTTCGTAATGAAATGGTTATCGTCACAGATAATAGACACGGTTGTTGATTGGTTGGGCTTTATGGCATATCAACCATTGTAGGTTATTTACCGCCAAATCCATTTTCATGCAAATAGTTCTATTTCAAACAATTCAGTTTCGCATGAGTTCACAGTTTAATCGTCAAAAACATTTCTATTTCAGGCTATTCGGTTTATTCAAACAGTTCTAAATCAGAAAATTCAGTTTAGTATAATTACCGACTTTGTTTACACACAGTTAAAAACCAAAACAGTTCTATATTAAACAATTGATTTTAGTGTAAGTACAGTTTCAATGTCAAAAACAGTTTCATTTCAAATAATTCAGTTTAGCATAAGCACGCTGAATAAATGTAAGTACGGTTTAATTGTCAAAAGATTTCTATTTTAAGCTTTTCAGTCAAGCCAAACACTTCTAACTCAAACAATTCAGTTTAGCCTAAGTATGCAGTTAGTTCTATTTAACTCATAGATAGGGCTACCATTCCGGGCCAGAGTGAACCTGAGAGCGATGGCAATGAAGGGGCGCCCCGCTTTCCCCAAAGCTCCAGCATCACTGAAACTTCACCATTAGATTGTTTAGTGTCATATCCAGGGCAGAGGTGCAGTCGGTGTATTCTACAACCCCAACCGACTAGGCAATACACAGAGTTAATGTGAAAACAGTCTTATTTCAGATAATTCAGTTTAGCATTAGTAGACAGTTTAGAAGTCAAAACAGTTCTATTTAAAGCAATTCAGTTTATCATAAGTACGCAGTTTAAATGTCAAAACAGTTCTATTTTAATTAATTCAGTTGAGCATAAATACGCAGTTTATCGGCAACAAACAGTAAATTCAAACCACGGTTTAATTCTATTTAACCCATAGATAGAACCCTTATCAGGGGCTACCACTCCGGGCCTCAGTGGACCTGGAAGTGATGGTAATGAAGGGGTACTCCGCATTCCCCATACCTCCAACATTACTGAAACCGCACAATCAGATTGTTTAGTGTCATATCTAGGACACTCGTTGGCGGGGTCTTAGAAAAGCAGTTCGTGTATTCTTCAGCCCCAGCCAACTGGGCGAGAGAAAAATTGACACGGTGATCCGAGTTCAACTCATTGACTTGTCTATTGGCATTTCACTTAGCACTTATATGCTTGAGGAAGGTATGCATCTATTTTCCTTCAAGCTATGGTTAAATAGGCAGACAGTCTGGGCTCTTTAACGTTCGTACGGAAACCGGTCGTTGAAAATGAAAAATTTACTTCAAACCTGTTAAATCCAGCTAAGAAATTGACTTTGTGACACATCCTGCTTCTGGAGAGGGGTTTGATACATATCTGTAACCATGTTAGATATGTTGAGCACAAACGGAGAAGTAGATACGTACTCATAACAAATGTTCTGCTGGGTCCCACATATGAACATGCCAGTTTGGGCTGACCAGCAACTCTGTGCAATGACTGGCTTCCAAGAGCAATGGACGCTAGAGACAGATGGCTAGAGTTTAGGGAAAATGCGCTATCGGCACGACTAGATAAGTAGACAGAGAGAAAAAGGTGGGGGGAAATATTCCTTCCTAAGATGTCTATCTAGTCTGTATATGTTGACTGGCAAATCATTACGCTTCTCAGTCTCAATTTTCTAAGAACTTCCTTTTGGTGGTGGTTTTAACATTAATTTGCATGTTCAAACGCTAACCTTTTACGTAATTACAAGTGAATTACCCTTCCTACTCTACCATATTTTCTTTTATTTATATTAGGAGTACATTTAGTGCTCTCATACTTTTTCTTTCCAATGCATCAAATAGCCAGACAGGAATTGCCATGACAGGCCATTTCAAATTATCTATTGTCAAAACGGGCATCTTCACAGTCGGCACGAATCACGTGCCAAAGTTTTATTTGCTAACAAAGATACTTTTTCCTAACTGTATATGGGCTTTCTTCCAGGGAAAGCCTCCAAGACTTGGTTTTCCAGCGATAAATTCAACCACGCAGGATACAAGTGAAATATTCTTGTAAAGTGTTGTTCCATCTCCTCCAAATATGGGCAACGTTTTCCTTAAATTATTAGGGAGATACTTCTTTTCTCTCTATTGTTAAGTTGTATTATATATGTGTGTATGGGTATGTGTGTGTTAGTGTGTGCGTATGAGTGAAAGAGTTTCGTGAGTGCAAGAAAAGCAATAATCGTAGTATAATTTATTCATAGAACAGTGCACTTCTAATTCAGAGAATAAATCAATTTTCAGTTCAATTTGCAATTGAATATTAATTTAGTGCGGTCAGTATTTTTAATCACCCAACTCTTGAGATGACGGACATCACTTTAAAATTCAAATTAGAATTCTTCGTCACTTTTTCATTTAATGAAGTAATAAGATTGCAGTTATGAGAACAAAGATTCATGGGCCGATTAGTTAAATAATAAAAACTATCATAGTTCTTATTTTTTACCCTTGACTATTCCTTACTTTTTGATTTTCATAATATTTATGTTACAGAATTATCAACAGTTCTCTTGCAATATGCAATGTAACCCAACAATCCTAACACTAGCGAAAATGCATATTTTAATAATAATAATAATAATAATAATAATAATAATAATAATTGAGCATCCAGACCATAGTATTAAGATTGGCTGTCACTTTAGACACCAGTGAAAGACCTCAAGCTAACCCTGGTGTGAAAATCTCACAAGGAATTAAAAAATAAGCAACAGATTAGCAAGTGTAGTTTATGAGGATAGAGATGGACCGGTTAATCCTATAAGCAACTGCAGCAAACTTGCTCAAAAGGAGTGCAAGTCTAGGAACAATTTACTAGAAAAGATGATCCACTTGAAATCGAACAACATATTAAAATTTGGCCATACTACTAAATGGTATATGCACAAACAAGAACCCGTCTAAGAAAATGTGCTACATAAAATTCACTGGGTTTTGGAGATAGAAACGGATCACTCAATCCCGACCAGAAAGTTAGAATTAATGTTAACAAGAAAAAACATATCTTGTGGATTTTGCCGTTCCTGCAGATGTCAATATCTCATTACACCAGAGCAAAATGGTTCAAATAAAGTTATTTAGATTATTCAATAAAAGTTTTCACTTACTAAGCTCGGAATAGTTTAGCACAAAACTAGTATAGGATACCTAGTGAAAATCGAAATCACAAGCAGTTTCTGAAAAGCTTACACTATGTTATGTTATCTTAAAAAATTAATACACGGTGGTAATACAGGACAATATCGAACTCGCTACTCAGCTGTAATTGTAAAGCGAGATTATCTTATTGATTATTAGCCTCACGACCATGTGTCATTAACCAAAGTGTATCTTAAACTTGGCCTAAGGCCATGAATATGGAGCACCTCGAGGAGATCGAAATCAGTACTTTGTAATAATTGATCAACGAAAGAAGACATCAAAATCTAAGTCCAGATCAGATTTAGCACAAGACTATAACTGCAGGGCACTATTACATATTGGGGACACTCATCAGTAGTGACTGATTTCGAATTGATTTTAACAGTCTATCAAGCCGTCAAGGGTTATTTGTGGCTAGAGATGAGGGAATAATTAATTGTACCTTCATATTTACATTTTTTTCTTTAATTTTTTTTGCAAACGGTCCAATTGAATACGAATCATTTTTCAACTGATCTTTTGGGATGCTAACAATTAATACCACTCCGGGTTAAATAAAGTAAAAGCAATGCAGAGGTAATCCACACTCCCAAAATTTACAGAATTGGAACTATTAATTCTCATACCCAAGTCCCCCCTTTTTAGGGGATTGTATTCTTCGGCAGTAAATTCAATTAACGTACTCAAACCGAAACCAAAGGGCAACTGATTTGCAAGACCAGATCATTATTGCACCAATAATAGATACCATTTGTACTAATCTGTGCTTATTCTGGTTCACAGTACATAGTGAGTTTACGGAACCTTTTGTTCTTTATTCATCACCAAACGAAATAGGGCACAGGCTCATCGTTGTTTTTGTTTTTTCAACAGTGGTGAGGTGAATGTAAGGGCCATACTTACCAGACCCTTGCTTGTTCTGGTACTAAAGACTTACACTACTTGATGTTCTTGAATAGTCACCCATTTAAGTACATACTTGGTTCGTGCTTGTTTAAATTCAGTGTTCTTGTGAAAACAGAATTTGACCGTAAGACATTCGTCAATAAAAGTTAATGGTTTCTGTTTTAACCTAATAACCTCAATGAAAACTATTGATCTGTTTTGACCTATGCATAATTTTAACTAGTTGTGATGTTTTACGCTAGAATAGGATGTTTTCTTTATATCATGACCAATTGTTGATGACGTCAAAGGTCAGTTCTATCTCAAAATATTAAGATTAAATCTTCAACTAAATCAAATATACAAGAACATTTGGGTATTGGCCGAATAAAAGCATGTGTTTAGATCGTCATATAATCTCTTTGATAGCATCTACTGGAATGGTTCTTTAAGCTTGGTAGGGCGTTTGGATTTCTTCGTATAATAGCATATCAAATTTTGTGGGTTATTTAATGCTAAAGTCTTTGGGTTAAAAAGCGCCAGCAATGGGTAAAAGAGTGGCCATATCTTTCTCCAGAGTGTTAGTTCAAAAAAGTAATGTAATGTCATGTAATAGTGCAACTAGGGCTCAAACTGGCTTACTCTGAGGTCACAGTCTAGAAAACAAGCAACTACACTACAGGGACTCCACCGAAGTGTCCTCGAGTGCCGATAAAAAATTAAACGGAGTGATAAGAAACGGCTGCCATAATTTATGAAATGAAGACAACGATTTTTTAAAATTGTTTTTTGAAAAATGGTTGAAAAACTGACAATATTACAATGTATAAAATGAATTTTCATTAATTCAGTGAGGGGTGATTATTTTTATCCGTATATACAGTGTTCTACATAGTAGGTCTGACAAATCAAGACTGCTTTAAAAAAATTTTCAAGCCTTATTCTCGATGTTAAACATCGAAAATAGGGCGTGAAAAAATGTTTTTTTCAATCAGAAAACTACTAACATTATTCCTCTTACTATTCAGTGTTTCAATATATTAATTGTCAGGTGACGTTTATCGAAACTCAACCACTGAAGACCAAGATTTTACAGAAGTCTCCTATTAGAAGCTTACAAAGACATATATATATATATATATATATATATATATATATAAAATTCACCACATACTTGTTTATCATCTTTATAACACAACTCAAAAATGGAAACATGTAATATACTTCTAAAACAGTACATATTCACAAGGTTTTTGCTTAAAATTAAGATAATATATTAGATTAAATAATATTGATTTTGTAAGTGTTTCCGACGGCAGTCTTATTTATGATATTATGTCTAAACAATCTCTAAACTTCCGACAGGGACGTACAGTAATTATCTTTTCCGTTTCTTTCATTTCATGGTACATCAACCTTTGAGGGTTATCTAATGCCAAAGTCATCTCTCTAGAAGAACAATTATAATACTATTTGACCGAGAGCAAAGAGGCATAATATGATTCGTACCTTTGCCAAGGGTATAAGAACGACAGGGAATGTAATTGCGCGATTGGTGTTCGAACTCGGTCATTTCGTAGATTCGGTCTGGTACTTGAGCTATCATGTCCTCCAGTTATTTTTCATTACACTTTGAGATATCAAATTTGAAATGGTGTTTACGTATTTGAAACTTGTGTTCTAATAGCTTTCTATCACATTTTCAATTAGGTATTTTCCAGCTTTTCATCTTAAGAAATAATAAAAATAAAAAGAGCTCAATGAAATGTAATTCGCGAGCGTTTTACAACGATAAACACTTTATACTGAGTGAGATAATCCGTTTTTTTAAGAACTAATGTATTTATAAACTTCACTATTATTTTTAAACATTTAGTAAACGGATCTATTTGAGCCATCGATTGGTTTCTATCAGGTACTAACACTTTGAGTGGGCTGAGCAGTAATCACACAAATGGGTGGCTTCACACTCCTTAGAATTTCAGAAATGGACACTCACCATCGCGTACAATTTAGTGTTCTGTTTTTGTTTTTTAGAGATGAGTCTTACATGCCGATAAATTGTATTGTTTAAAGTCTTCTTACCAAATATAATTAATCTGAATGGGATTAAAGTTTTAATGTTCTTATTTAACTGTTAATTTGGAATTAATTGCGGGGAGCCAAGTTGGCTGAGACTTTAAGATAGACCGAATGCATCTCTGCAGAGCAGTTGAAACCCAACCATTTAACAATAGTCTTGGATATGACACTAAACTATGTGATGGTGAGGCTCCAATCCTAGAGCTTTGTGGAATGTGTAGTACCGCTTTATTACTATTACTCACAGATTAAATCTGACCCAAATTGTAGTACCTGTAAGGATTCCATCTATGGATCAAATAAAACTGTTTAATTATTGAACTGTGTGCAAATAAATGAGAGATGTTAAACTGAATTGTTCGTGTTTGATAACAATACTTGAAACCATTCAACTGTGTGCAAACAAATGATTAACATTAAATAGAATAATTCGTGTTAGATTTTTAAGCAGTTTCAAGCATTCCTGCGTGCAAAACGTTAATTATTTAGCAATACTTGGAACAATTTGATTGAGTGTAAATGAATGAATCGTGTTGAATTGGATTATTAGTGTAGGATTGCAATACTTGAAACCATTTTACCGAATACAAACAAACAAGTACTGGCTCGCTTTAAAACGTTACCAATAAACTACTCATTCACAAACCATATTTGATAAACATATGTATAAAGAGGATTTGGCATTAAAACTACAAGGGTTGAATTGTAATAAAACCCATTAAATACAACCAACCAATTACGAGGTTTCAAAAACAATCCAATTTAATAACAATCCTTTATTTTGTAGACAGTTATACGTTTTCAAGTATTACTACATAATGCCAATAATTTTCAAATATATGTTTCAACCATTGATGTGTTCCTAAAATACTCTACAACTCCGGGTTTGAGTGGATCTGGGAGTAATGGCAATAAAAGCATACTCCATACTCCCCAGATCTCTAAAACTGGAATCTCACCAACAGATGTAGCTTTAAGTCACACTCAGAACACTGATTTCTTTCAGAAAAATACTTTGAGAAATTATATGTTACTGTTGATAAACTAGTGTCCAAACTCATCAAGAAAGACTAAAAATTAATCATCATATATTTAACCCATAATGAGCATTGAAATAATTCTAGGCTATTATCACACAGCAGTCTATTCAGGGACAATAGAACTGAAAGGTTATCTACTGAAATTTTGGGAAAGAGAGTGGCACTACCGTAAATACTTCGGTAAACCATGCTTCTTATATGATGGCAAATATTCTAATTTGAATAATTCTGTCCATTTCTCTATTTATATATATATTACAACAGTGTATAGTTTTCACTATCTCACTTGGTGACAGACAAAATTCGATAAAATTTGGAGAGTGCTTAATATCTGTGATAAAGCTATCATATAATAAATATATATTAGTTTTCATATATATTTCATAGCATAGATGTTTATCTGCGACCACTGGTTTCATGCAGTCTTTACATGGTCGTATTAAGATTGTCGTATAAAATGGTCGCAGTAAAGCATCAAGTTTTTAAATATATATAAAAGCTAATATATATGTATTTATAACTCCAGAACACACAAAAAAGCAAGGAAAACTCCCAGTTCCCGAAGCTCTCTATGTAAATATTAAACCTTTATTAAACTTGAATATTCCAGCAATATTCTAAAATGCCTTTAACACTTATCTTACCAATTCTTCCGCTTACCTCTAGTAAAATTCTTCTCATTTTGTTCTTCCTCCTACTCTTTGTATAAATGTATATGACTCGTCAACTCCTTATTCGCACGACCGAAGATAGCTCTAGTTAGGGGCTGAAATTATGTGGGAAAATGCGGTGACTTCCTGAATTCATTCCATCCAGAAATCAAACGACTCATATATTAGTGAAGTGGGGATTAATAGCGATGTCACACTCCTTAGAACTCTAAAAGTGGAGACTCACCACCGGACGCAGTTTAATGCTATATTCTGGAATTATATTTTTAAAGACGCGTCTTATTCTTCAGTATATTTTAGGCCTCGATTAATTATAAAAATAGAGTATTTTTTTTTAAATGTGTACATGTTAAAAATACGTAACAAAAGCCTGTCAAAAACGAAGATACATTTGATACTCCTTAAAAGAATAGGCAAACCAAAAGACGCAGAAAAAATCAAAAAACAAAAACGAAGGCGAATCCATAATGATTAATGTGCTCTACGAAAACGGAAAAGAATTCGAAGTAACAAAAGAAAACTGAGATATGATGGGTGATAAAGAAAAATATCTTCAAAATTACAAAGGGAAGTAAGAAAAAGGCTTCATTAGAGGAATAAAAAGAGGATGGTAATATAAAAATCAACAAAACGTTCTTGCCAAGATGTCACGAAATAATGAATGTCTGGTTGAAATTTGTCTCTGCCAAAACTCTTGTGCTGTTGGCAAAGTTTGCAGAGAGAGAGAGGGGGGAGGGAGAGAGTGTGAGTGTGTGTTATACGTAATCATTAACACTTCAACACGAAGAAACGGAATACACAAAACATGGAATCGTTTGTGTTACGCATGTTGCTTTTACTGGGTTTGTCTAATCTTCATTGATTCTGTTTATTTGTTTATCGACATATCAACGTCGTATGGCTTATTTAAAGCTTAATTTAATTCATTTTTAGCTATTTGACTATAAGCATAACAATATATTCAATGTTCCATTGAATTTTTAATTGCATGCTTTTTATCTGTATATCATTATTTATTTGCATAGTCATATGTCGTCTCTACGAAACTTATTCAAATAAATTACATAAAATTATATCGTTTCTAGAAAAATTTCTGATTAATAGTAATTATATTTTCTACATAGATATATGTTGTCAAGTATTTCTACTCAACACTAATAGTATATAAGTCATTATACGTAACTGATAATAATCCTTATTAAACAATTTTAGCTTTAAGTAACAATTCTTCATATACATAACATATATCCAGTCATATGGTTCCATGTATTCGAATATAATACTCATTATTTTCATGCCCCAGTCGGCTGGGGCTAGAGAATACATCGACTACATCTCTGCTGAGGGGTTAGCTCTCCCCACAATGAGTGTCCTGCATATGACATAAACAACCTGATGGAGAGCCTCCAATCTGGGAGGCTTAGTGGAATGTGGAGTACCCCTTCATTACCATTGCTTCCAGTTCCACTGACCCAGAGTGGTAGCTCCTGATAGAGTCCTTTCTATGAGTGAAATTGAACTGTTTCTCATTTAAACTGCGAACAAACAAATGATTTACCCTAAATTGAATTGCTAGAAATAGAACCTTTTTTTCATTTTACTGTGTGTAAAGAAACGACTAATGTTTAATTTAATTGTTAGAGATAACACTACTTGGAACCATTCAACTGTTTGCAAACAAATGATTAATATTGAATAGAATAATTTGGGCCAAATAACCGTTCTTGTAACCACTTCATTGTGCGCAAACAAATGCTTAATATTGAATAGAATTATAAGTGTTTGATAGCAATAGTTGGAAACATTTGAGTATTTAGAAAAAAATAGCAATACTAGAACACAAATGAAATTTGTTCTAACTCATTTAAACATGAAATTACCGATTAACTAATCCCTTACATATATATCGATTCAAATATGTTCAAACAAATGACTTATGTTAAATTATTACTATTTCATAGAAATACTTGAAATCATTTAACTGCGCGCAAAAAATAAGCACAGGCTCGTTTAAAAATGCTCACAACCAAATCTGTTAATAAATCATGTATATTTAATATATGTTTATAGACAGGATTTCGCATTAAATAATATATAATGGTTGATATGCCATAAAAACAAACCAGACCTAATTATCATCAAAGAGATTTAATTGACCATCAAACAAACTAAACCAATAATCAAAGGAATATTTTTCAATCAACGTTACCTATAAACTTAAATATTTCATAATCTTCCCACACACACACGTATGTGGAATGAAGGACTTTTCTACATGCGTGCCTCCATTCTTCGTAATTGATTTCTTTTTGCTTAATTTGTTCCGGCAATGACGTAAGTTCTACCTATTTTTTGTTGATTCATTACCGCTTCAAAATGAAAACTACGAACAAACATATCAAGTATACAGCAACATTGTAGCATTCTTGAAGAACCCCTATTTTCTCCAGCTGCAAAGCTGTAAGTTCAACCAAAATACTGAAACACTCTTAATACAGATTTTATAATAAATCGAGATTATATATATATATATATACATACCGGCCCATTGGCGCAGTTTTCGCCATTGGTCAAAGAGACCGGGGTTCAATCCCAGGTCGATTCATACCAAAGACCCAGAAAATGCTACTTGATTCCGCCTTGCTTAACACTCAGTATTATAAGGTTTGGATCAAGGGTAAGTAAAGCAATCCAGAGAAAGAAGTAGCACTCTCCCTTACACCTCTCAGTAGTAGCTATTGAAAAGGGAGTCTTCGGGTCGGCCAATTTATACATGAGGTGTGAACGTATGCATAATTTTTCATATAAAAGCCACTGTAATCAAACGTTTTGTACTGTTCAATTGAATAATTCTCATTGAAATTTCATCTAATCTTATTTTACTGTAAAGTACATTATAAATTCATCAATATTCCAGTTATAAGAAATGAAGGATGAGATATGAGGTAAATTTTTCAGCAGAACAGAGCAGCTTTAAATTGAAAATGTTCCTTCTCAAACAGTGGTTGCCTAACCATAGGTAAAAATCTAGAATGCTCAACTATTTACCCATAATGAGAAAGAGAGGAGATGGATTAAAGCCTTTGCTAGGAGCATTACTGGGAAATTGAACGTAATCAGCCTCGTCCAGGAATTGAATTCTGGTTGCAGATTCCATTTTCAATGATGACAACCATTATGGTAAGCGTACCTCCAGGTATATTTATAATAGTTACATAATTTTTGTTGATAAAACATTGACAAAGGCAAATATATATATATATGTATACACAGACAGAGAGAGGAAAGAGGTCATGAATACATTAAATATACAACAAATCTAAAAAAAATTAAGTAAGTACACTAATTCGTAGAACCCCTATTACCAGCACTGAACCAACTGGCGATAATAAATTATATTCTATTTTTGGATGGCAGAAAATCTGTATACAATAAAGTCTAATAATAAAATGCCTCGCAATATTTTTTGTGCTATCTCTATGAAATACGAGAATTATGAATAACATTGCTAGATTTCCTTTTGCAATAAAAGAAATACTGCTCCAAACTATTTACGATGATTATATATACTAGTAAAAAATATGTGCCACCGGGTAGAAATATCTAAATCTTAATGTAATAAATATTTTTATTAAATTATAAAGACTAGCGAAACTAAATAAAAACGTATATAAAAAGATTACACAAATTTTTATTTGATTTGATTTATATTAAGATGAATTATCAATTATTACATTAGATTTACTTGAAACAAAAGTGAATATAATCTCAAAATAGCTCTTACTATCACTCCCGGTTTTCATTGCTAAATATTCCTAATTTAAATATCTAACTATCTTAGTAAAGAATGAAATTACCGTCATTTCTTTTCGTTAATGAGATTCTTTGGGGATTTATCAACGGGATTTCACATATTTATCAAAATAAAATGAAAATTAGAAATCAATAAAACTAAGCAAATATTCAAAAATCAAAATGTAAATTCGATGGTATGTATAATCACAGTTGTATATTGTTTGTATGTTGATAAGACAAACTGTATTAGTAATATAAAATAATTTTATTACTCGAGATTTGATTATAATCATGGAGAAGGTGATATAAATAATTTAGGGAATTTTGAGGTCAGTAATGAGGATTTTCGTTAACAGATAAAGTCTCGATAACGATAATATCTGTGTGGATTTCTTCTTCATACCCTAGAGTGTGCCATTTTTTACGGGTTTAAAATTAGCATTATATTTCCCATTATGAAGGGTCACTGTTCATAAACATCACAAGTCTTCATTGTAAAACAAATCGAGTACTAAGATTTTTAGATACAATTAGATGAAACAAGCATTTGTAATATTTGGTAAAATGACTGACTGATCTGTCTCTAGATCCATAAAAAGATACAGACAGTAAACAGAAAGACAAATGATTTGATATATCAATAAACAGACACAAAGACACAGACTGGAAGACCAACAAGAAAAAAAAAAACTGACACACAGACAAGTAGATAAGATTTTCCATCCCCGTTTCCGTGTTAACCAGATATGATACACGATCAGTTTAACACGAGGACAATCAGAAAGCGAGCATTAAAAATGCCAGTATTTAACAACTCCTCCACACGGGCAGGATATGACACAAGGTCAATTTTTATGCGGAATTTAACAGGTTTTAATTAGGAGTTTTCCTTCTCATAGACTGGTTACCTAACCAAGTGTAGAGAAAGCAGTCCATCCTACTATTTATCCGTAACTGGAAGGAGAATAATTGGATTCGTACCTTTGGCAAAGCTATTAATGCTATGTGATATGCAATCAGCCTCGTCCGGGATTTGAACTCTTGTCACCATGTCCCTTTCCTACGTCAATAAGCATTACACCAAATGTTACTAGTTTTGTCGGCATTCCTCTTTATGCTCATACCTAAGCTTTCAAAAAATACAGCCCAAATGTTCACCCCTTTCTACTCAATGAGATCAGGTGTTTCTAAGCAGGATTAAAATTTGATTCATGGTAAAAACGTTATGAAAAAATACCAGGGCGTAATGTTTTAAAACAAGGATTGTTTTCTCAATTTGAGGATTTAAAAGCAATCTTGTCCAACATGACTTGTTTGTCTTACCTGAATGATTTATGAGATTGGAAGTTAGCGACCGTACGGCTGCTAGTATACACTGCTGATGAGACCAAATTAGGTCAAAACGGCTGTCCAGTGTTTCCGTATTTCGTGTGTAGGTGTTCACCGGATTTTTTCGTCATGGTAATTCAATTCACTATTCAGTTTAGTCAAACAGTTCTAATTCAAACAATTTAGTTTAGTATGAATATAGTTCTTTTTACTCACAGTTAAATGTCAAAACAGTTCTATTTCGAACAATTCAGTTTAGCATAAGTACGCAGGTGCTAACATTTCTTCTTCGACTTGAATTTGAATTATTTTTATTCCATAATCATTGCGTCTTCTACACACCTCTACCGATGTCAATGTGGTGTGTGTGTGAGTGTGTACGCACCTAGTGTAGAGCTAAGCATTATATATTTTAAAAAGTGATAATATTTATCTCGTTGTCTAGATATCTAGAAGAGTCAATGTCGATTTGAAAGATGATTAATTTTTGAGGAAACATTGAATAATATGTGCAATTCCTTGATTACTTAACATATGACCACTTGTTTCCTAAACTGGAAATTAATATCAATGATAAGATTTGAGAACATTCAAGCATAAGATGAAATATGATCATGCAACTTCACCAATAAAATAGCCGCTAGTCGTTAATTTGTTATCATTGAATGAAATGGTCACGGTGACCAGAGTTCAAATCCTTGAACGAGGTTGTCTGCATTTCACATAGTGTTAATAATCCCGGAAAAGATACTAATCTAACTATTCTCTATCCATAGGTAAACAGTAGGGTAGATTGGGCACTTTAACCTTGGTATGGCAACTGGTCGAGCAGAAGGAATACGCAACGTATTAAAAGTTAAAGTCAGCTAAATAATGACTATGCGTAGAGATCGAATTAAAAGTACCCTCACAATCAAAAGATGAGTTCTTGATGTGCTTTGACGAATAAAAAACTCACTGGAATAAGGAAGTTAAATGCCTAAAAGATTCTTTGGGAGATATGTAAAACTTTATTCACAGCCATTCATTTCATTAGAGTTTTAGGATTTATATTTTTAATACAATATATATATATATATATATATATATATATATATATATGATTTCGGCGCATAATCAGACGTATATGCTGCTATGTGCAATTTAGGTGTGTGAATATTTGTGATTATTCACGCATGCATATATAATAGAAATTAAGAATCTAATGTATCTAAATTATTTGAAATTTCTTCTGTTAAATGTATTTATTGCAAATGAATATTCAATGATTTTACACCTAACAAAAGAATATGTTTGAATTGAACAAAGGTTTTGCCCATAAAGTAGACCAGTTTAAAAAGACAATAATAAGCGGCTCCTCTCATTTTCATTCTTATACATTAGGAGCACGCTAGTCTTTTAGAATCGGCTTGAAAAATGAGAAAACAAAGCGTCTATTCCCTTTTCAAACGAGAACAAAGTTTATATAAAATCGAACAAGATTTTAATCATAATATGAAATCACTTTACAAATAATGAGACTGATTTATGTATTTTTCAGGTTAGAAACCTTAATTTAAAAATCATCAGATCAATGTTGACTGAATATGTGAATGAACATTCAAACCAGAGTTTGCAGCTCAGAATTGTTGTCCAGTCGATGAATATTAGATAATTAAAAGTACGCATTCGCCCAAGTCGTCGGCTACGAACAGGGTGTAACACAAGGTGAATGTTTAAGCGGAGTACGGCTGGTTTGAATTCGGAATATTACTTCTCCTTGACTGGTTGCCTCGACAAGTTGAAAGAATATTGTTTAATCTTCTATTTAACTATATCTTCGGGGAGAAAACATAGATTCATGCAATTCCCAAGAGCAGGAGCGCAAAGTGAAAAGCGGAAGGCCTCGACCAGAAGTTGGATTTAAGTTAGCGAATCCATTTCTTTCAACGATAACTGTAATATAATGGCCGAGGGATTTCGTTTTATATATTTTGCCTTTGGGTTTAGTTAAGCTGAGAACCTTTCGGCTCAGCACATGGGTTTGTTAGGTGCAAACTTGAGCGAAGGTGTTAATGCGCGTGCAGGGAGGATGTGTCATTCACAGATGTCAAAATAAAAACCCCAGATAGGAAATGTGACGGCAGGATGTGAATGACGTCATGCACCGGAAGCTTGCGCAGTGGATTTTGGGAGATTTGAAAAAGTCAGTTAGTTGAGTTGAGAACTAGATTCCGAAAGGGAAGGGCCGACTTTCGGGACTCACTGAGGCCAGACGAATTTGTGCGCTACGGGCGCCGCACGTGATGGGGGGTGCAGATGGAAAAGTCATCATAGAAAGACTGTGCATCTCTCTTCCTTATGTCGAAACCTTTAACTCAAAGGTAATAAAAGGTTTCGTACCTGAACTAAGAAGTCGTAAGTGTTTTTGTGTTTCGGGATTCCTATGTTCTATGTATATATGTTGTGAATATTCTATGTACATTTCACATATTCATGTATGGCTATGGTACATAACCATTATTCTGGATTATTAAAAATCTGTCTGTTTATGATTTATAGGAAAATGAAACCAACGATCAGATTATGTGTCAAACTTCATGCAACAGAAACATTTTACAACTTAATGTTGTTATGAAGTTCAAGTTCTTTTTCAGGCAGTATTTTGGGAGGGGGTAGATAGAATAATGTATATTGGATCTCTGAAAAATAGAGATGGGAATGTAAACCCTGTTCTCTTTGAGGATGTCCCCATGACATAGTGGTTAGCGTACTCAACTGTGACATCGTCGTAAGCGATTTCGAACATTAGCCACGCTAATACGTTCATTTTTGGACAACTACATCGGAAAAGGGTACGGACCTTGTTATCCTTCTTGCTATGAGGGATCCCACGGATGTTTATATACTATTAAAACC
>CAUZXS010004892.1:0-5000 GCA_963585895.1 Sepioteuthis lessoniana
TCTGTTTCTTTTTATCTCTTTTTTCATCCAATCTCTACTTTCTTCCCATCCCTTCTTTCTTTTCATCTCTTCTTTCCTCCCACCTCTACTTTCTTCCTATCCCTTCTTTTTTTATCTCTTCCTCTGCCCCATCTCTTCTTTCTTCCTGTCTCTTCTTTTTTTATCTCTTTTTTCACCCCATCTCTACTTTTTTTCCTCTCTTTTCTTTCTTTTTATTTCTTTTTTCATCCCATCTCTACTTTCTTATTATCTCAACTTTCTTTTTATCTCTTCTTTCATCCCACCTCTACTTTCTCCCAATCTCTTCTTTCTTTTCATTTCTTCTTTCATCCCATCTCTACTTTCTTCTTATCTCTTCTTTCTTTTTATCTCTTCTTTTGCCCCATCTCTACTTTCTTCCTCTCCCTTCTTTCTTTTTATTTCTTTTTTCATCCTATCTGTACTTTCTTTCTATCTCTTCTTTCTTTATATCTCTTCTTTCATCCCACCTCTACCTTCTTCCTATCTCTTCTTTCTTTTTATCTCTTCTTTCATCCCACCTCTACTTTCTTTTTATCTCCTCTTTGTTCATATCTCGTCTTTCTTTCCATCTCTTTTATCCTCCTATCTTTTCTTCATATCCATCTTTTCTTTCTTCCCATATCCTTCCATCTGTCCTTTCTTTATATCTCTTTTTCTCATTTCTTCTTATTTCATCTTTCTTCCCATTTCTTTCTTCCCATTTTTTTCTTTCTTCTCGTTTCTTCTTTCGTCTTTTCTCTTCTTTCTTCCTTTCTCTTCTTTCCTTTTATCTTTTCTTTCTATCTCTTTTTCCTCCCATCCCTTCTTTCTTCTCATGTCTTCTTTCCAGTCAACTTTTCTTTTTTTCTCATCCTTTCTTTTAACCCATCTCCTCTTTCTTTTTATTTCCTCTTTCTATCTCTTTTACCTCAAAAATTTTATTTCTACACCAACTCAAGAAACCTTATTCCCTCGTTTATATTCTCTCTTTCTCTTTTTTTACTCTTCACTAACCTCTCTTTCCGTCTTTCACTCTGACCTTTAAACTGCTTTCACTGTCTCAATTTTTTATTTGTTGCTCTTACTTTAATTTTTTGTTCTATTGAAAATCTTTACAAGAAGCCATCTCACAAAAAGACTCTACAGGGAACAAATGTGAGGTTTTTCCAATCAATAATGAGGTCTTCTAAAAAGCTCGAAAAAATTATGAAAATATATAATCTATCATGAATGAAGCATTTGATCCTTGGGGTTTCGCTAGTTGTAAACGCCATTTTAGTTAGGGTCAATTGCCACTCATTATTTTTCCTGCCAAAACTGCAATACGCAGAAGCGATGCAAGAATACAAAACCTCTTCTCGTTCGATCATCTGTCTTTCACTTTTGGTTTGTTTTATTTATTTATTTATTTATTTGTTTGTTTTTGTTGACAAACGTCCGATTCGGATGAGCATTTATTCTGATTATATATAGCAACTGTGCAATAGGAGAGAATATTATTTAACAGTTAATAGTAATGACGTAAATAATTGAGTCATGTGCTGGCCTCCTTCGTGTGTCCATTCTTTTATATAATGTCAGCTATATCGTTTTCTAATGATCGGTTGAAACGTTGTGCTGGCAATATCCCTAGCGGAAAAATGCGGAATGTTAATAATTTTCCCAAAGTTGAACGGAATTCTTCTCTTTTTGTCAGTGGATTTCAAGCTGTGGTCCAGGGACCACTGGCGTCAGCAGCATCAATAGCACGGGTCTGCAGACGCTGCAAGCGAATCTTGGAAATTTATACCATCCAATTAGAGATAGAACCGCAAATTCTTATTTCTAGCTACTAGTACACATCTATGGAAATTCAGTTTAAACAGCAAACACTACTAAATTTTTGACTAAGTATCCATTATCGTTGGAAAAAGCGGTCAAAATGCTGCTACTTTTTGCAACAACATATTCAAGCAAGACAGCATTTTCAGTACATACCAATATCACAAAAAATGTTCGATGCCCTGGGCTTTCCTTTTTAGGGGCCCTCAGGCGCCAAGCGATGAACTCAGCCCTACTAAGAAGGTTGTGCCTGGGAGTAAGTCTCCTTGTGACCAGGCGATCAACTTAATATCATCTACCCAGTAAGAATGCTAAATGGGCCCTGGCTTTGCCAGGTAAGTAATGCAATTCTTATGATATCATAATTGTCATGTGAGAGATTTTGAACCTGCAAAAAGTGGCTGTTAATGTAATGAAACAAGTTCGAACCTGGTTAAAGGAAATTATTTTCAATATCATTATAAAGTTAAAAGGTATGTGCAATTAACATCTTTTTATTTTGTTTCCAGTAGTTTTCTGTTCTTCTTACTTTTTCTTTCATTTTTGCTCGCTTGATGATGTCCGCTTCCAATATTTTCAGGTATTTGTTGTTGTTTTTTCAGCCAGTGTTCTGATTCTTTCCTAATTTGACATTCCTCCGTTGTTTCTCTGTACCCTTTTTTCATTATCAACGTATTTTTAAATCCCGAATTCCATTCGAATATCTTACTTGTAGATTCTAATAGTTTGTATAAAGGTTTCTAATTCTTTTTCTCTCCTAGAAAATATCTTGATATCATCCGTGTACATTATATGATTTATCTTTCCATGCTATTTTTCATAGGTTTGTAACTTCCTTTACATCTTCTGAAGATATATTAAATAGAAGTGATTCTCGCTGGAAAATGTCTCAGTATTTTTACCTCAGCTAGGATTTGCCCTTCTACTGTTAGTTCCACTCTTCAAATTCCACTTCCCTCTCCCTTGAAGTTTACAACTTGCTCTGATATCTTGAACATTTTCGCTCATTCTACAATGCATATATGTGGAATCATGACGTATCCTTTTTGTATTCAGTTCATTCCATAGTTACATTTTTCCTCCGTGTCTTTACCTCCTTCCTTAAAAAGTTCCCTGAGTTCATTTGTGACATCCTTTATGTTCTTCTGGAAGTAGACTGCAGCTTTCAACCAAGTTGTAGATTTCTTTTTTTTATCTATGCTGGAAGGAACTGACACATGATACGCGAACACAATACTTGGCTATAGTTGCTTGGGGGGTTCTATTTGGTGGGGGTTCTAGATTAGAGCAATTTTCCTCATCGTCATCAATTCGGATATTCTTGCCTCCCAGAGGCATGTACTTAGTTACTGAGCAATTCTCTCGTGGTCGGATATGAATCTTTTGAGCCAGAACCCAGTATCCCATCATGGCCAAGTGTCTTCCAATTTGCAATTTTTTTTTAGTGTTGACCTAAGTGACAACAGTTGTATTTCAGTCTCTAAGCCTCCTTCAATTCCATGCAATTCATCTTTTATGTTCATTAACCATTCGGCCTTTCCATTGTAGTGTTTCTGTTCTCAAAGTTTTCTCAAAAAAATTCTTATTTCATTTGCACCCAGTCATTCATTTTTCTTCAAGCTTTCTCCATTGACTTGCGGGTAGAATTTTCTCTCATTATTTTTTCAATGTCCTGTTTTACTTATGTTCTTGCATCTTTTGGGTCTCCTTTCTTTCGCCAATGTTTTTTAGTTTATTTCTTTCATTCAGTCCATTGAGTCTTTTTTTCTTTCTTAAGTACGTTTTCATGTCTTCGTAATTTCTTTATTTGTCGTTATAGTCTTATTTCTTATCCAGCTTTTGTTTCTCTTTTTCTAAATGAGTTCCTTTGTTAGGAACTAATTTTCTCACGGGCTACCTTTGCTCCTTTGCATAAATTAGATCGTTCTGTTCAGTAATGTTTTTAATAATCTATTCAGCCTTTCAGTTTCATGCTTAATTTTTTTTCGGTCTTGGATCTTTAGTGATGGATCTTCAGTCATAATTTTGTTTATTACTTCAGAATTGTTTCTTTCATTTTGAGTTAGTATAGTTGTTATCGGACTGGGATCCGTTATGTGGTGGTTTTCAGTATTTTGTGTTTTAGTTCCTTTGGAGAGCTCTTGCTAAGCATTTTTCTCGCGACTTACCAGTCCTCATATTTCGACTATTTCAAGGACGGAAAATCATGCTTTCTTATTTTTTGTAATTATCCTTGCTTAGTTGATTAGTCTTTAGCATGTTGTGTTAAGCTTGGCATTTCTCCCAAATTTGGATCAATCGTTTTCTATTATCTCTTTGTATAGTGTTGCTTATAAAGTAGCAGTGGATTGCTTGTTTGTTGCCTATTCTACTCCAGCTTCTTCTTTTTTCCCTCTATTTGTTGTATTGAGGCTGTAGTCGTTGTCTGTATAACTGAAATTAGAACAACCAATGCAGGATGATGATCGGATCCCCATGTTGACTATTGCCGTGTTGACTATTGCCGATTATGACTCTCAAGTCTTTCATTTGAGTCCGACGTTTATTTGTATTCATATTTGATATTTATCATGGGTTATGTATTGTGGCTATACCAGACTCAGGAGTTGATTATTATCTGTACTCTGGTCACAGATGTAAGCTGGTATTCTAAAGAAGAAAACATTCAGTTAGTTACACAAGTTATTATTATTATTTTACTCATTTGAGAATTCTTCACACCAACGTTAGCAGATTGATTTTCCACTGGAGTCTGATGATGCCATGTCTCCTCCAGTCTCCAGGACTCTTCTTAGTATTATGGGCGATCTCAACAATGCTGTATTTCCAAGTATCCCAGTCTCTGTGCCAATCTTTTGGTATCCCCGTCACTTTCACGTTCCATGGGTTTTTCAGTTCTCTGGCAAGGACGAGATACTTATCTCTCATATCGCTTTCCTTCTGTTTTACTCTGTGGTCAGTCGTACGGTAGGTTCTCTTTTTCTCAGGCGGATTATGTGTTGTGCATATACTATTTGTTCGTGTGGTCAAATTTAAACTTCTTACGCTATTCTCAGGGGATCACCTTGCCCGGCCAGTCGTGTCTAGTCTTATACTTTGCGCTAATTTTGTTATTTTTAGTATTATTTTTATTATTATTATAGTATACACTTATTGTTATAATTATCATTATTATCATT